>VZTM01002847.1:158612-171458 GCA_013400555.1 Jacana jacana | reverse complement strand
AAGGAGATCGTAAAACCAGAATTATGTGTTAAAGGGTTGCATTAGCAAATCCCCGTCCTCAGGTCTGTATTCATTGTTTGAATTCATGAGTCTTGGGAGCTACTTGTATCTTCATCAGAGAAAGGAACTTACCTGTGAGTTGCAGTGGTGNTGCTGAGGGAGCTGGCTGATGTCGCTGTGAGGCCACTCTTGATGGTCTTTGAACAGTTGTATTGACTGGGAGAAGTGCCTGAGGACTGGAAGAAAACAGATGCCACTGTTTTCTTCAAAAAGGGCAAGGAGAATCCATTGAACTGCAGGCTGGTAAGCCTCAGTTCCCAAGAACATGATGGAACAACTAATCCTGAAAAGAATTTCCAGACACCTAAAGGACAAGAGGGGTGATTGGGAGCAGTCAGTGTGGATTCATCAAGGGGAAGTCATGTTTAACCAAGCTGAGAACATCCCACAATGAAATAAGTGGCCAGGTAGATGAAGAGAAGGTGGTGGATATTGTCTGCCTTAACTTCAGTAAGGCTTTTGACACAATCTCCCATTAAATCCTCATAGAGAAGCTGTTGAAGTATGGGCTGGATGAGGAAACAATGAATTAGATTGAAAACTGGCTTAATTAGATTGAAATCAGGAGTATGAAGTCTAGTTGGAGGTATGCACTGTACACACTGTACTAGTGTGCGTATTGGCAGTGTAACCTGAGGGTCAATACTGAGCCCAGTCCTGTTTGGTATCTTCATCATCCAGATCGTTAATGAATCCATGAAATGGTGAGGTGAAATCACATAAGCAGCTAAGCATCTTCCTCCTCAGCAATTTCATAATGAACAGTACACTGGTTCTGTGGGGTTAACCCACCATCATTGCCCACTGGGTTGTCGCTTCCAGAGTGATTCTTGGGATGGATCACATAAGTGACTGAGGCTGTGTGTGAAATGCTCCAAATGTGATTCCATACATCTGGAAACGTTCTGCCTCAACTCAATTTGTTCTATATTTAATTAACTTGAAATGTAAAGAGGGAACCTTCTCAATTTTCCAAGAACTTTTTGTTGTGCTTGGTTTACTGTTTGACACACAGAGATAATTCTACTGAAAACAGCTCAGGGAGGATTTTTGAGGTGGAATACATGCATCTCTTAGGGACTAAAGACAAATATTTTCACTCTAAAATGCTCTCCTGGGGAGGAAAGAGTGACAATTTAAACCCTCATGGGCTGCAGCCAGCTTGGGGCCTCCCATGGTCATTCTGGATTCCCCACCTCATCCTGCCACAAGGTTCTCAATTTGCACTGTTGGCTACTGTCAGCTGAAAAGTAACTCCTGGACTCCAGTACCTCTACCTTCCCTCCTCCCCTGTTTTTAATATTGTGATGCAAAAAAAAAAAAACACAGAAAATTTTGTAAACATGGAATATAAATTTGTTGATGTAGTGCTTCCTTTTCCCCCTTTTCTGCCTTTTTTTTTTTCAGTTGCTTTTCCTTATTTCCTGTGCTGTCTTGTATATTTGCACTAGATGATGCTTATTGTCCTGTTTCCCTCCCAGCAAATATGCAGCCTTTGTTCAGGCTGCCTCTGCTTTTGGGGAGGCTGAGACACTGTCTCATTCCCTGCTGGCTTCATTCAAGGAAGACTTCCAGGCTTGGGATTTTAGCCAACATCCTTTCCCTCATTGCTGCTGCATGAGTTTGGGTGGGCTCCTGGATGTGGGATGTTCAGCTGGCAATGTTTGGTTTCTTCCCCCTTCCTCATCGCACATGGTTTCAATATGATGGGTTTGTTTTTCAGGACTTGTAGTACTGCTTTTCTGCTGCAAATAAGCCAAGAAACTCCAGGATGAAAGGGGCTCCCAGGAGAGCCTAAGAGCTGGCCAGAATGAGGTGTGCATGTGGTATGAAAAACGCAGGCAACTTCTTTGTTTTGTTTGTTTTGTTTTTCCTGTGTAGTTCTTGCCCAAGACCTATTCATTGCTATATCAACTGACATCTCAAAAGACTCCTTGTGTCTGATTTAGTGTGTCGCTTGGATGGAACAGCGTCCTAAAGGACCAGTGTGCTAGCCTGGCTAATTTTAGATAAGGTTTGGGTCACCCTACCGTAGGCAGTGTTTGGGGATAGATGTCACATATTTACCGCTTCTCTCTTTGCCTAAGCATAATGAAGATGTTCCTCAAATGCGGCAACTGAACCATGTGCAGTGTCTTACCCTTTTTAAACTAATATTTCTGTGTTTTATTTGTCTTTTGGTTTTGCATTCTAGATCAAGATAGAGAAGGAGCTTAGCAGCCTCTACAAGAGAATGTTTGAACCTCTCCATGTGCCTCCAGAGCTCTTCCAGAGACTCACTGGACAATTCTGCAACATTCAGACTTTAAAGACAGGTCAAGCCTATGCTGCAGAAGATAAAACATCAGTTGATGATAGGCTAAGCATCCTGCTGAAGGGGAAGTAGGTTCTGTGAAACCTGGGGACAGCCTTATGCTTTTTTTGGTGGTTGAATAGATTAGGAAGTTCTTGGGGGGCTTTCTTAGCTTTTAAAATTATACTGTTTGTAGCATGTCTGTAGCCATAGACTATTTTGTGACACTGTTTTCAAATGACAGCGATGTCTGTTACTGTGGGAGCATATTGTGTCTCCACTTGTGTGTGCAACTGCAAGGATTTTAGTGAGGATAATATTTGTATAATACCAAAGGCAGTGCCTTCCAGAGCAAACGAGATTTGCTTGAGTCTTGCATATCTAAGTCATCTTCTCGGTGCTTTCTCAGGTTTTATGGTTAAAAAACATTATGCCTGAGGAAGGGAAAAATGTCCCTCCAGTAGATTTTAAAACAGCAGGCCTATTGGAATTGATTCATCACAGATGAATGTGCAGGCAGAGGGGGGCAGATGTACTGCCCAGAGGTTGGCAGGACCCAGGTGAGAGAGGGTAAAATAAATTCCCATGGCCAGGCTGTAATCTTGAAGCTCTTCCTAAGTTCTGGCTGGTAATTTTAACCAGTTTCTGTTGATGGCAACAGTGATGCTGGGTTTCATTGTTTTTCTTCTAAGTAATTAGCTGCTCATTAGTTAGTTATCTAAAGGAAGCCCAATTCTGGTGGGGCTGTATAGCGTAACCCTTCAGACCTTTCTAATTTTGAAGAGCAATGTTTTTAATGATGCACACCACGTCCAGCAACTCAAGTTGGCTGGCAGCCTGTCCTGCCTAGAGTTGGTGGAGGTTTAGGCAGAAGATAGGGTGACTCTGGGGCTGAAGTTCCAGAAGATGAACATAATTTTTGTTTGTTACCTGCTGCTTTACATTGTCGATAACTGTATCCAAATTTTGGTTAAATGAAGCCATCTCCATGAATTTAAAATGTTGTTTCATACATTTTATTTCCAGAATGAAGGTGTCTTATCGGGGGCATTTTCTGCATAATATTTACCCCTGTGCCTTTATAGATTCTCCTGAATTTCGATCAACGCAGATGAACCGGGGTGAGAAATTCCAGGTACACTTTGGTTTAAATGACAGTTCATATGAATGAAGATGTTCATAGGGGAAAAAATAAAACAAAATTAAAAAAAAAAACCACCCTCAAATAAAACACCCCACCCCAGAGTATTAATTTGATCAGGAGTGAACTATTTGGCCTGTATAATTTTGTTGGCTTTCTAGTACTGGTGTTTCATGATGGACCATGTTTAAACTTTTATAAGTAAATGCTGCAAAAGAGTATTACGATGGGGTTTGCTGAGCAGCGTGGCTTTTGCTGATTTGTTCTCTTTTACTGTTTCCAAGCTTATTTTGTGTTAAGAGGTTACTCAGGGCAAATAATTTAAGATAGCTTTACTGGAAAAAGATTTAGTGAGCATTCTCATCCCTGTTTCAAAAACAGAAAAGGAGAAATAATTATTGTAATAGTTGGTGTTAGGAGAATGAAAAATCAAAAATTCAGGCACAGGTAGTTTGAAATTTATCTAAATGTATGAATACTTCAGTCATTTTGCAAGTTGTTAAAGCAATATTAAATGAAAGATCACGGTATTCAATAAAAATATTCACACAGGGAACAATCAGGGTATATGTCTGTGGAACTCTAGTTATACTAGTACATTAAAGCATATCTTGTGCTAATGTTTTTGGGGGAAAATACTGTTAGAGTTCTCTTTTTTTTAATACTGAAGTGGCTATTTTGCTACTCTTACTTGATGTTCTTTAACTGGGTATGTATAATAGTGACTGGACAGTGGCTGACTGGGTGCATCCACAGGGATACCCTGGCAGAAGGGCAGGGAGGGAGAGCAATGTAGACTCTGAAGTAGTGATTGATGTCATATGTTCCAGTCAAACCCTAGGCTTAATGCCAAGGAGAGATGTATTTGTTGTGGGGCAACGAGATGTCCTGCTGCCTGACCGCCCTTTTGGCACAGCCTGTTCCTCTTGTATGCCACCAGATACCAATGGGTCCCTCTGAAGGGAGAAGGCTCACACCTCAGCTTCTGCCTGCCTTAAAAACTAGCGTAACCTGGTGTGGTGTGCAGCCTCCACCCCCGAGTTCTGCTTGTTACCGCCCTTTAAACTCTCATGGTATCAGTGTAAGAGAACATGAATTCAATCTTAAGGACCCCATCTGCTGGCAACGCTGGCAAGTTCTTCCTCAGCCTGCATGCTTGTATTGGGGACCACGAAGTTAAAATCCATGCATGTGTGACAGTTTCCCAATATTTCTTAGGCATTATATGTTTTTACTTTTTCAGGAGGTAACGTTAGCTTGCGATAGTAGAGAGCACCTGATTTCTTCATACATAACCGACTTTCCCTTGGAAAACCCGCTGCTGAGTGTGATGGAGCAGCACAGGTTTTGGTGTGCCATTGCCCTCTGCCGGCACAGGGGGACAAATCTGGCAGGTTCAGCAGACCTGGAGAGGGTGCCAGCTCCTCTGTAATAGCTGTCGATAGCTGAATTATCAGTAACTAAGCAAATGAAGCCTTAGCTCAACTGCTAGAAGGTAGTACTTATGTGGTGGAATCATCAGGACTGACAGTGATGTGAGAAAAGTTACACTTTAAAAACAACCAACCATAAATCACTAAAATCTCTTTGATGGAGACCTTTGGATTATACCAGCTCTTCCTGTTTTGTGACAATGACATAAAATAAAGCTAAGGAAAATGTAGGCCTATTGTGATGTGAGTAGTGTCATCGCTATAGGACTGATTCTATATGTAAACCTCCCCTAACATGAATGTTTTCAGTTTAGGCTCTTAGGAGAGACTTCCCCTTGCTGCCTCCCTCCAGGCTCGCTGAGAATACAAACCGGCCATGCTTATTGGATAAAAGCGTGATGCCAATAAATATCCGAGATATTTTACGTTTTGTAAATACCATGTTCCAAGGGGCACCAAAAAATTTTATGCCTTTACGACTTATTTCAGCTGGAGGCGCAAATAATACTGTGTCACTTATTTTAAAGCATGTTAAAATGTGGTAGTTTTAAATCATTTTAAAGTGGGCTAATTCTGAGCATGTATGTTCTCAGGTCACCATTATTGCAGACGATAACTGCAAGTTCCTGTGCTGGTCCAGGGAAAGACTGACTTATTTTCTGGAATCTGAGCCATTTCTTTTTGAGATCTTTAAGTATCTTATTGGCAAAGATATTACAAATAAACTCTATTCGTTGAATGACCCGACCTTAAACGACAAGGTAAGCAGCTGAAGTTTTGTTTAGGAATTTTCCTCCCCCACACAAATGCATTGTTACTTCAATTCTAAATCCTCTTAAAGCACATTTTTTGGGTTGGTTTGTGTGATATTTTTTTAAACCTGCTGCTCTCAGCTGCTGAATTCACACTCATTGCTTTTCAGTGCCAGAGTATGTGTCAGCGCAACATTTCTGCCAGAAGCAAGGAAGCAATATTGGTTAAAGTTAGCACAGTGACACACAAGAAAGATGAATAACTGAGATTCAGAACTGATCAGCTAGCACAAAGCCTTCTAGCCATCTAGACATGATTACTGGTAGCTAAAAAGGTGCTCCTTCCTGGATACCCTTTCTCATTAACAAACGGATGCCTTTGTGCAAAGAAGCCTTAGGATTTCTTCCTAAAGAATTTGCTTTCCAGGGTCAAACTGCGCAGCACTGATTGCCAAGAAAAATAATTTCAGCGTGTTGAGAGTGGCAAATTTTAGTTAGGTTGACACAATGAGGTTAGCAGAAGGAGGATTATATATATTTTTACTTATATTTTACATATAAAATATTCAATGTTCTGAATGTAAGCCATTCTTTGCATGCAGAGGGAGTGTGTTTGAGATATCATGGTAATCTGAATGTAGTCCCGGAAACATCGATTATCTTGTTTTACTTACATTTTGTCTCCTTACTATGTTACATAGCTTTTCAAGAAGTTAACCTTTCTGTAGGAAAAGACATGTAAAGTCCAGTGCAAAACAGAATTAAAATTGAATAATTAATTTGAGGTTTCATTGACACTTGTCAGTGTCTTATTTCCAATGTATTATTGGCATCTTCTGTTTTCATTTAAAACCAATTTACGCTGTGTAGAATCTTCTCTTCTAACCGGTTTCTTCATTCATGAGTAGCCATAGCTGAGACCAGAGCATCTGCTACAGAGGAAATAGTTCTTTTCCATTTTTGTTTTAATCTACTTGATACCTCTTTAAAAAAAAGTAATAATATTTGTTACTTTTTTAGGCTTCAAAAAAGATCGATCGACAGCCTAGTCTTTGCTCACAGCTGTCTGTGATGCAGATGAGAAACAGTATGGCCAGCAGCAGTGACAGCGAGGATGGCTTGCAGCTGTTTCTTCGTGGGACTTCCTCTGCATCTTCTCTTCGTGAGTGCTCAAAATAGTCCATGCCAGTTTTGAACACAGCTCAGTTGATCATTAGAGATAATTGCAGAACTCCTGTTGCCTTCAGTGGGTGCAGACTAGCTTTTTGGATGCTGCTGTACGTCACCTAAGTGGAGGGACCTAACTGTAGGGAACTCATAAAGTGCATAAGGCTTTGTATGCCAAGTGAAGCTACCTCACGTAGATGCTATAAAAAAAGCAGAATGTATTGGGATCATTTTTGACAATGTAATGTCTAGACATAATATGGAATGTTTATAGCAATGGGGCAAAACCGTGATTGTACAGTGCCTGTCACAACAGTATCTTCTTTGGACTGTGACTGGTGCTTGTAGAAATTAAAAACCCAAACAAAACTTTCCCTCAGCCTCCTGAGACAGTTTGCATTGGCAGGATCTGGAGATACACGGTGTACAGTGAATATACTGATGCCACCTGGAAAAGCTCCAAATATCCTGTCAGATTATCCTTCCCTGTGCTTTGTGTGACAGGAATAGTAGAGAAGAGATGAAATAAGGGAAGAAACCATGCCTGACATTTTGCTTCTACTCTTGGAATTTATTCCTGTATAGAAACCTTATAGATTCTTTCTAAATTATTGTTATTCTTGACTTTTATTTTTCCTGAATATCAATTTCACCAGTAACCTGAACTCTGAAAGCAGCTTTTGAACAAAAACAAACAAAAGAAATCTAGAAAATGCTTGAGTTTGGCATAAGTTCTTAGTTTAACAGAATTTAAAAGGATCATATAGGATTATTTAATTTGGGAAATATTATCCTCTAATAACTAGAATTCAAATATATGAGGGGGAAAAATCACTGCCAGTTATTTACTATGGGTAAACTCTCTGCTAAGAAGGGAAAGTATTTTGAAGTATTTGCACTTTGCTGTTTAATTATCTGTTTTCCATTGTGTTCCTCACAGTTCTTATCCAGGAGCTCCTTCACACTTGGAGGGCCTATAAGTTTTCACTCCTTAACATTGGTATAGTCCGCATGCCGAGACAGATGGAAGCAAAAGCTAGCATTTCACCCTACTAGCACATTGAGGGTGACACTTGGGATATAGTTTGATGAAAATTCCAGTGTTGCTTTCTTGATTTCTCCTTTCTTCCCTGAAAGGACATTTAGGATCACAGAGCACTTGAGGTTGGAAGGAACCTAGTCCAGCCCTGTGATCAAAACAGGGTCAGCTAGGGCAGGTTGCTCAGGGCCACTTCCAGTCAAGCTTTGGATATTTCCAAGTTGCAAGACTTCACAGTCTCTCTGGGCAACCTGTTCCAGGACATCACCACCCTCATGGTGAAAAAGATTTCCCTTATTGCAACTCATTACTGTTGTCCTTTGTTCTTTAGTGCATGCGTCCAAGAAGAGTCTGGCTCTGTCTTCTTTATACGCTTCCATTAGGTAGCCGAAGACAACAGTAAGATCCCCTGAGAGCCATCTGTTCATAAGGCTGAACACACCCAGTTCTTGCAGCCTCTCCATGTACGTCATGTGCTCCAGCCTCTGACCATCTTGGTTGCTCTCCACTACACTTGCTCCAGTATGTCCATGTCTTTCTTGTCTGGGGAAGTCCAAAATGGCCACAACACTCCAGATCCTGACTTGCAAGTACTAAATAGGGGGGTTTAATCTTTTGCATTGACCTGCTGGCTATGCTCTTGCTAATATGGCCCAGTATATGGCTGCTAATATGGCCCAATACATGGATGGCCTCCTTCACTGCAGGGGCACGCTGCTGACTCATTCCATTTTGTGTCCACCAGGACCCCTAGGTCTGTTTCTGCAAAGCTGCTTTCCAAACAATTGATGCCCAGGCTGTACTGCCCTGTAGGTTTATTATGTCCCAGGTGCAGGAATTTGCCTTTTGAATTTCATGTGGTTTCTGTAAGTTCTTTTCTCCAGCCTCTGAAGCCCCATTCTCACTAACCGCCCTACCCTCTGGCCTGTCAGCAGTTTCCCTCACTATTTGGCTGTTGTCTCTGAACTTTGAGGGAGTGCATTCCATCCCATCATCCAGGTCACTAATGTATTGAACATTGTAGGCCTTGGTATTGGCCCTTGAGGGACACTGCTGGTAACAGGATGAGTTTTGTACTGCTGTTCCACCACCCTGTAAACCCAGCAGTCAGGCAAATGTTCCACCCCAGCTGTAGTTCATATATCCAGTCCGTTTCTCACCCACTTGGCTAGAAGGATTCTATGACAGGCTGTGGAGGGCCATGCTACGGTCTGGGTAATCTACAGCCACTGTATTCCTTTCATCCACAGAGCCCATCATTTCACCACAGAAGGCAGTCAGACTAGTCAGGCCCAATCTGCTCATGGTACATCATGTTGGCTGAAGTTCCCAGTCACCTCCCCATCCTTCATGTATTTGGACATGACTTCCAGGAAGACAGGCTCTTCCTGGCAACTGAGGTTAGACTCATAACCCAATAGTTCCCTGGGTGCTGCTTCTTGCCCTTCTTGAAAATTGCCATGACACTGGCCTTTTATTCTCTCCCCTAACTGCTGTGACCTTTGCTGACCCTCAGCACACTTGGATGCAATCCATGTGATTTCAGTCTTGACTTCAGTAGTCCCTAACTCAATTTGGCTTTCCTAAAAGTCACATATCACTCTCCCAGTCTCTACTACTAGACTCGGAGACCTGGGAGGCCTCAAGACAAACATGTCAAGTAAAAAAACAAAGGGGAAAAAAAACAAACAAACAAACAAACCAAACCACCCTATGGAAAAGGCTGAGATATTAAATATCCCTCACTCCCATGCCTCACAAAGCCACGGCATCACAGTTTCCCTGGGCTTCCTTTTGTTGCCAGTGTATTGTAGAAACCCTTCTTGTTGCCCTTCTTTGGATCCAGGTCCAGCTGAACCCTAGCTTCCCTAATGTCATCACTGCACGCTTCAGCTGTGTTACTGTATTCCCCAGACAGCTCATCCCTGCCTCACTTTATGTGTGTGTTTGAGGTCTGTCGGGACTTTCCTGTTCATCTATACCAGCCTTCTACCACGCTTGCTCAACTTTCTGTACACTGGAATGGACTGTTCCTTGTGTTTTGAGGAAGGTAGCCTTGAAGGAGAACCATCTGTCCTTGGGTCCCTTTGCCCTTGCAGGCCATGTCCCATGGGTTCCTGCCAGATCCCTACACAAGCTACAGTCCCCTGTCCTCAGGTTCAGGGTTGTAACTCTATTTGTCTTGCACACTTCTCAATATATGAATTCCACCAGCTCCTGGACACTGCAGCCAAGGTTACCATCAGTCTTCAGCTCCCTGACGAGTTCTTCCTTGTTCGTCAGTGACAGGTCCAGCAGAGCACCTCCCCTAGTCGGCTCATCAATCACTTGTGTGAAGAAATTGTCTTCTATGCTCTCCAGAAATCTCGCAGACTGCTTGCTCCCAGCCCTGTTGACTTTCCACCAGACACTGAGGTGGTAAAAGTTTCCCATGAATACTAAGGCCTGCAATCATGAGGCTTCATCCAGTTGTCTAAAGAAGGCTTCCATCTACTTGCTCTTCTTGATCAACCTGTAGCAGATACCTGCCACGAAGTCTCCGTGTTGGTCTGGGCTCTGATCTTTACCTATAAGCTCTCGACTGGTTTTTCACCTCTTCCACAGCAAAGCTCCATGAAATTGAAGCCATTCCATTGCACAGAGCACCCTTGGACAAGCTTACGCGCTCAGGAGCCTGAAAGAAAGTGTAAAACTGTGTTTGTGCAATTAAATAGAACTAAAATTCTCTTTCAGGCTTAGCGGCAAAACACACCAATATTTTGGCTTTGGGAGAAAATAATCTGTGTGATGTGTTCAGCTGTAATTACATTCATCCCTAAGCTGCATCTGTGCTTAGCACATACTTGATAAATACACTTTGCCTCAGTTGTACTTTTCCTTGGTTTGTGTACTGTATTTTCTGGTATTTGGGGGGTACTTCCCTCTAAAGAGGGGTTTAAATGTCTTTGATGATCCAAAATTGCTGAGTCCAACAGCAGTGGGTGTAGCTGATACTGCCCCTGCCAGCACCTCTCTGGCAACAGGAGGTGTGGCAGCAGCCTCCCATACCCAATGCTTCCCCTTTGGGGGTGCAGTGGGGTACCCCTACAGCAGTGTGTCATACACCTTGGGAAAGGCTGTCCTTCATGTCTCCTTTGCGTTTTGACTATGCCAAATATTCAGACTTCCTATAAGAGTTTGATTAAAACTTCCAGATGAAAGATTATTTAACCCGCTAAAGTGTAACACTTCAATCTTTCTTTTTTGCCAAAATAGCTTGTTAGTTATTCCTGGGTACTGGTGTTGCCAATGAGGGGTTTGCTACCAAGGTGAGCTCTGCTTAAAGATCTGGGTTCCGTGTGGATTGTGGCCACGTATGTACTTTCTCAGATTACAGGGAAAACTGAACAACAAAAAAAAACCCTGTCACTTCCTTTCCCACTACTGTGTTTTTAAAAACCTTCTCCTGGGTGCTCTCAGGGCAGCAGTCAGGACTGGGGTTTTTTTTTGGTTTTGTTTTTTTTTTTTTGGGGGGGGGGTGTTGTTGTTTTTTTAAGATTGAGTGTGAGGTGCATGCTGAGGCATGCCCTCCCAGTGCTGTTCCTCTGCATCCTCCTACACTCATGTGTATGTTTATTTAAAAAACAAAACTAAACAAGACAACAAAAAAACCCAAAACGAAACAAAACCCCAAAATCAAACCCAGAAGCTTCAGTGAGGAAAATATGGAAATGACAAGCTTTTTATTTTTTTTTAATTAGAATGATGCATTAATAAGAGAACCTTGCCTGTATAGGAGCTCTACGGGAATACTGTCTTGTCATTGCTAGGTCATCAATTGTTGTGTGGACAAAAGCTTCTCATTACAAGTATGATATTTGATTGCTACATCACAAATAAGTTTTATTCTCCTAATTTCCTTGTTCTTGAAAAATATAGCGTTTATATTTTTGTATAATCTAAACTCTTAAAATTATGCTTTTATCTGTGCCACAATCAGCTTTGACTCCCTTTCTCAAGAAATTGATATAAAGCTTTTTTCAAAGTGTCTAGTAGTGAAACAGTGAAAATTACTAATTAGTAGGTCCCAAACTACGATTACTAACAAAACTGTCTTGAATTTAATTAACTAAGAAACCCAACTAACTGTTTGCTTTTATATTAAGGAAATAACCAACAAGAGTTCTATAATGCTTACGGAGTGAGTCGTTTGCAGCATGATGTTTTCTGTTGATAACATCACATTAACTCAGCAGGCATCCTCAAAAAGGTATTAAAGTGGGATTTGATTTGTTTTTCACGTGGTACTTGTGCTTGCCATCCATGATCCATCTGTATATAATTTATTGGTAAATGAAACTGATGCATCTCTCTGTCCAAAATTTGAATTAAGCAGAAAGAGATGAACCTGGTTATGGGGTAGCTTCACCTAGCTCTTTCACATTTAAAAAAGAAACAAACATCTTGGTATTAGTTTCTATTCAATAATTCTATGGCTTGGTAGTCCTTTATATACTTTTTGGTGATACAATCTCTGTGCAAACTTTGAAGCTAAGCAGGAATGTTGACAGGTTTCATTTTGGTAATTCTTTTATTGGTGTTATCTCATCCTGTGTGCTATACCCAGCTTGTGGTTAAAAGCAGGATTGGATTTAATGGGAAATGCCATTTTAATAGACACTTGGGCTTTGGTCCATGAGAGGGTGGAGCAGAGTAGCATAAGGAAGGCCTGGGTTCAAGGTCTGGCTCAATCTCTTGAACATCTGCCCGACACTGGAAAGGGGCATCAGTAGAGAAGTTTCTTGGTATTTGGAGAAGATAAGGGCATGTCTTTGAACCAAACAACTTGCCCATGTTAGCATTTTACATTGCATCCTGTTGAACAGGCTTACAGCTTCTTGCTTCTGATTTCTGGAAGGAGCTAAGCACTTTCAAACAGTAGAGAACCAATCTAAAAAATGACAATAAGCTATACGAATACA
>VZTM01002847.1:70882-154209 GCA_013400555.1 Jacana jacana | reverse complement strand
CAACACGTTCATTTATATATATTTATATAGCTATAGCTAAACACATATTGAGAACCACGTTTGTCAGGGAGACAGAGCTTGAAAGTGTTAATCAGCCGTATCAAGAATTGTCTTAGAGAGTCATTTCAGGCCCTGTCCTGTTCTCATTAGTGAAGTGCTGTTCGTCTCGCTCGTAAATGGTGTGGAATGAACTTCACGTGGAGCTGACCCAGCGTCTCTTCAGCTGTAACTCACACACGGGAGCTCATGTACTCCCCCCCTAGGAGGTAAATCCCCTCTGAACGAGTTGTCCAGAGATGGCAAAAATTAATTTTGGCATTTAGAGAGCGTTCAGAAATCCAGCTGTATTTCTGTAGGCTGAGAACCAACTCCCAGGTTCTAGTCCATGATGAATATTATATTTGCAGTAAATAGCAAGCTTCAAATACGTCGGTCCAATGATCAAAACTGTTTCAATAACATGAATGTAGTTTAGATAACCCTGTTTTTTAAACGGTTGTTTTATAAACAAGCCAAATGTATTTAAATTATTTAAATAAATTTTAAAAAAAAAAAAAAAAGGTGTTGAAATCTATGCAAATACTAAATGCTTTATGAATTTTCCTATACTATTTCCCCTTAAGAAATAAATGCAACAGAATTACAATCTCCTGTGGAAGGAAAATAGTCTACTTTATTTGATATGTGAAAACAAAGATCTAACAAGAGTCACTTCATTTATCAAAAAAATAAAAATAAAAATAAAAATAAATAAAGACTATCGATGCTGATATAGTCAAAAGGCCAGGGCTCGATTCTTCAGTAAATTTCCAGCCTCTGGGTACCACAAAAGGAAGGACTTGGAAAGTATCTTCCCATGCGGAAGGCAGCAATATGTTGAGCAACATTGTGCATGATGGGCTGTCACAGATACATTCACAAATCACTTGGATGGAGTTTCGGGAAGTGAAATTGCAGTGACACATTTTAACATTATTACTGGAATCACAGCAACAGTTACTCTAATTCTTGTTTCAGAAAACGTAGTCATAGGAAGTGCCTGGGAGTAAAATGTTGTTTTTCTGCCTCTCCCACCACGTCGGTCACAGCTGCTTCTGATTAAAGGGGAATGGGTTCTCAGTACTTAAGGGATTAATAAGAGAAGACAAACCATCTTAATTAATTAGCACTGACATTTAAGCTTCCTGAGAGCATGCTGATGATAATATGAGAGTCATTAGAGAGCGCAGAGAGGTAATATGTAAGCAAAAGTTGCAGGTTCACTCAGTATTGACTGCAATGCAGCCCCTATATGATTTTTTTTTCTTCAAAAAGGCAAGCACTGCAGAATGGCTCGACAAAGAGACAGAAGTTGGTGGGCTCTTGTTGGGCCATTTAACAGGACAAATTGCTTTTAAGTTGATAAAGTTGTCCTGACTAGAGGTAGAATAAAGTGTTTTCAGTGAGCTTGAATATCAGTTGAGTTTTAGTTCAGAAGAACATTTACTTAGCACTTAACGAATGTAAAATAAGGTACAAATCTAAGCATACAGCCCTGCCCTGCCCAGCCCTGCTGGTGTGTTTGCTAAATACCTCTAGAGACCCAAGAGCTTTCTTTTCCAGAAACCTCATTAAGACCTGTAAGTCAGAGCTCAAGTAGAAATTAGGGGTTTGCAGAGGGAGAAATGTAAGTTGTGTTACAGTCTCCAGACATCTACTTTAGCTATCGGATGCTTCAAATGAGTACTGTCCAGCCACCGCAATTTACCGTACTTGAAGTCCTCCTTAACTCACTCCCTGGGGATTAATATCCGTTACAGCCACATCCTGATTTCCTGGGCAAAGTGCTTTTGGGATAACAATTCCCCACCATCCTTTGTAGCAAAGAACAGATCAAAAGCGATGCCTCTTGACACGCACCCACTTGTCTGCAACTTGCATCGATGTTGCTGTGTTCACTGTATTCTGTTCCAGAAGACTAAGGAATTTGCCAATAGTATAGACATTGTCTGCCAAAACTCTGTGAAGAAATATGAATCTCCTACACTTCTAAAGTAAGACCTCCTTCAATTTTTAAAAAAATTATTTCCCCGATCCCACCAGCCTCTGGAGTTTTACATCGTGGGTGGTTTTTATTGTTGCATGTACACGGTCTTCTCTCCAAATGATGTAAAACCAGCAGCAGGCAACATGGCTTACGGTGAAGGGAGGAAGCGAAACTGATAGCATATAAAATACTCTAACACAATAAAAACACTTTCCTGTTCTTACTCCATCTGTGCGGAGGTGACTTAACGTGAATGGGTTTTTCTAGACAGAAGTACAAGAACCCCAGGGCAGCTATCTGATTGGAGCTGGAGTATCTGACTGGGAAGGTTCATATACTGCAGAAGTTCATGTAAATGGCAAAAGAGTGAGAACCAGCCCTGATGCAGGTGTTGTCAAACACAAACCAACTCTCAAGATATATTTCTTTTTTAAATTTTTTTCACTTTACTAACTTGTGCTTCTTACACAAACAAGTCACTATAGTTTAAGAACATGGGCTTCCCTTTCTAGTAGACCCACAGCTGTCAACCTGACCTGCTTGCTGGGGGCTCAGATCTAGAATGTTTTGGAGAGTCTGCCAAGGCAGACAGGTCCCATGTCTTGCTTGTGCTGTGGAGCCCAGAGCTGGGCAGAGCACTCCAGGTGTGGCCTCACCAGTGATGAATCATGCAATTTCAGAGTTGGAAGGGACCTCTAGAGATCATCTAGTCCAACCCCATTAACCTAATGACAACAGGTTCCTGAGGACCATAAGAAAGCAAATGTCAGCCCCATCTACAAGAAGGGCAAGAAGGAGGATCTGGAGAACTCCAGACTTATTAGCCTCATCTTAATTCCTGGGAAGGGGCTCAAGTAGATAGATAATCCTGAGGACAATAATGTGATTGTGAGTAATCAATACGGATTTTTGAAAAATAAATCCTTCTTGATCAACCTCATAGCCTACAGTAGACTGGCTTGGTGGATGAGGAGAAAGCAGTGGATGTAGTTAATCTTGATATTAGCAAGACTGTTGACCCTGTCTGCCTTAACGTCATCACAAACAAACTGATGAAATATGGGCTACACAAGTGAAGGGTGGTGGACTGAAAATCATCTGAAATGTCAGGCTCTGAAAGGCTGTGATGGCAGCTAGTCACTAGTGGAGTACCCCTAGAGTCAATGCCAGGCTTGATACTGTTTAACATATTCATTAATGACCTGGATGATGGAAATCTGGATGTCTGCAAATTTAATTTTCTAGTCAAGTCCCTTACCTTAGGTCCCTTAGGCTACTTCTCCATACAAGGGTACTCAGGAGAGCTGGCAGGGGACAATGCTTTTTGGCTGGGCTACTGGCTTAGACTTCGGACAGGCATGGGCATGTAGCACACCTGCTGCTGGCTAAATGGGATACAAAGGTGGTATGGTCCTGATTTCTAAGGGCTTTGGGATAAGCGTGAGGCATGAGGCAAGCAGTCACTTCCAGGGGAGCGAGACAGAAGGCCTTTGTACTGCTCAGAGGCAGGATTTTAAAGAGATCTTTTTAAATATTAGCTAAAATCACTTTATTGTTTGGTTGATATTTTCCCATCACACCTCCACCACTGTTTTCCTTTCCTGGAGCACAAACCCATTGGCCTGTGCTAAAGCATAGCCAGGACAGAACCATACACTGGACTGGGGGAAACAGGGTTTTTATCTTGGCACGGGGATTGAACAAGGACCAGCATCAACGAGGAAACCCAGGTGGAGATGGCTGATTCATTTGGCTGGGTGTAAGGAGAGAGGAGTGAGCTGAGCCAGGAGGAGCAAATCAGCACATGGATATGGCAGAGGTGCTCTCTGTCTTTTTGGAGTTGAGCTAGATCATCCTCTGTGCTTGGGGAAATTCACTGAAGATGCATTTGTGGAATGTGCTTGAACTGCTGGTGCTGGGGTGTACGTCTCTGATGGCTGAGAAGAGGTAAGTGATCCTGAGCGTGGGGCAAATGGTCTGCATAGTCCCTGCAGCTTAGTGTGCCACAGGGGTTTGTCCTTCTTAGAAATAAGGCCAGATTTAGTCTGGTGTTCCAGCTGGTATTTCATCCTTGCAAGCATAAGGAGGAATTGCAGTGATACAATTTTGTCTAAAACCAAAAGATGCTTGGTGGCAAGAATGAGAAATCTGAGTTGCTCTTCTGGAAACTCTCTAGGGAAATGAAGCTCACACAAGCTCTGTGGAGCTTGTCTGGCTGCCTGTCCCTTTCCTCCTCCTTTACCTCTTTCCTTCTTCAAAACAAATCTGGCTGTAGGGACAGTTATTGAAGGAAACTTTATTATGCTCATTTGTACATTTTTATATGCTCTTTTATACCACTAAACTGTATAATTAGAAACAGCAAAAACCCCCTTGTGTTGATGTTATTAGCATTATACACAGAGGAGTAACTGTCTAATAGATTAGTGATTGCTTAGAGTGTATTGAATAGAAAATGGTTTTTACACACACTGTGTGTTGTGTTGCAAAACACCTTACAGAATACGAATGTTTAAATGTCAAAGGGGAAATCAGATGTCTAAATGCACAAACCTAATACTATGAACTCTGTTGGAGGAGAGCAGGAGACATAAAAGAGCAAGAAAATGGTTTTTTAGTCCGTGATTCCTGGAGAACTTGAATTCTTCTCAACACCCTGCAGTGAATGCCTGCTCCCACTGTTGTCCTGTCCTAGAAATGAAGGCTCTGACTTTCTGCAGATGAAAAGCCAAGAGGCAAATAAAGATCCTTAAATCACCTTTTAAAGCAAATCTAGAGTGGTGTTTCCTTTAGCAGGGTGAGAACCCTGGTTTTCTTCACAGAACAGGCAACAGTTTGGGTTCAGCATATTTAGTTTGTGTCCTAAATGGCATATGAATGCATAGGTGGTATGCATCCATGGGATATATCCATGGAGTTTGTTGTTATATTCATTTAAATCAATCACTTGGAGCTAATTATAGTTTGTCTACATGTTGCTTACATTGCATTATTCAGCTCAGACCAGTTTATTTTTACAATGACTGTCTTAATGGATGGAGACCGCTAAATGTTAAATCGTATCTGCATTCGTCATAAGCATCTCAGAAGACCGATTGCTTCCTGAATGTTACCTTAAAAATGGAAGCAGTAAAGAGAACTGAATCAGTAACTCTTCTCTGCTGCAGTCATCTTCTCAGGGTCAGGGAAGGTGGAGATGGAAGGCAGCATTATAGCTAAGCCAGTTCCTAAACTTCTAGGTTACACTCAGCCAAGGGTTTCTTCCAGCATAACCTGATGGCCTGATCACAGCTGAGCTCTGCTCAACCACCAGATGCTGTAACAGAAAGGAGTACTGTGTGACAGCACCCTGGAATTTGTGCTGGTTTGTCCAGCAGAGGAGAAATCTAAAAATCGCTTATGTCGGAAGACATGAATGCAGCCAAACAGCAGCCTCTACTGGGGAGAATCCTCCCATGCTTTTTGCAAATGCAAAAACAATCGGTTAATTGGAAAGACATTGATTTGGCAGAGACTGTGGAAGCACATGCAAGCTCCAGGCTTGTTGATGAGCCAGATGAGCTTAGAGTATGTCTCACAGCGCCCAAAGTGATGGAGGTTACTTTTCTCTAGGCTGGGGTTGATAAATATTGTTACGATCATACTCTTTCAGGAGAAACTGTTAAAATGAAGAGAGTTGTTTTGATAACTGGTAAATCTGTAAGCTACCCCTGCACAACTTCACCAGAGAGCTCTTCCCATTAAAGAAGCTCCAACAGTGTACCACAAGCCACAGCACAACTTAAATCTGTCTTCCCAATTGCTGTCTTCCTCTTAGAGATGTTTTCTCCACCTGAGTTAGGGGCAACGGAACCTACTCAAAAAAGACAAGGGGAAAATCAGATATGCAGTGAGTAACTTAATCAGCTAATGGCAAGAATGATCACTAAGCTCTTTGTGTCTTGAAGCTGTTGATCTGAGTTCTGCTCTTGCCTAGCATGACACTTGTCACGCTTACAGTGCATTTAGAAGTACTAAAAAGTGCTGACTCTGGAAAGGAATGGAAGTCCCCAGTGGAGTCAAGCTGAAAAAGGAGCTGATGTATGTAAACAGTACGGGAAGTATTTTAATGGCTTCTGGAGTGAAGAAAAAAAAAAAAATTTTTCTTTTCCAACAAAGTGGTTCTGGAGAATTTCCACCATCATCTGGCACTTACCAGTACTAAAATTCAGTTTCGAAAATCAGACCCTCTTACTTGCATTCTTAGACTCTTTTTGTTTTTCTTACCGGCTCCGTTGACTGAATACCATGTATATTAACCTTAATGCACTAGTGTTCAAGCCCTGTTCTTGCTTGTACTATGAAGACAAAAAGGTAATATCTACTGAATTGTTATTAAAGGCATTTTTGGCATCGGCAGTACAGCTCTTGCAGAGTGAGTGCTGCCCTCATGGCCAGGTAAATGGGACACTTCTCATCAAAGCTGCCTTGAGATGATTTCAGTACATTGTGCAGCTTAGCAGGGAAGTAGCAGGTTAATTTTGGCAGCTAATGTTGTGGCAGTCCTAAGGCATTCAAGATCCCAGCTGGCTCCTCTGCCTTTTCCCAGGTGGCCCTTGCCCCTTCAGAACAGGGTAGGAGAAGGAAAAATGAGCCCACTTCTGGGCTAGCCTGGCCTAAACTAGGAATCCTTGCCTCACAAGGTCAGACAGGTGAGTGTTCAGTACTTGCCTCCTCCTGACCTGCTTCAAACTGCTGCAAAAGGAAACTGGGTCTAGTAGTTGCTTTCCCCCCCCTGTACTTTGGACTTGGAGAACGGCTGTTTGTTAGTTGCTTTGAGCCAGCTTTCCCTGTGAAAGGAGAGACATCAACATCTGCCCATCTGCTTCTTCCAGCCTACCTTCATAGCTGGGTTTTTTTTCTGTTTTGTTTTGGTTTGGGTTTTTTTTTGGCATTTATTGCTTGCACCAGAAGCTGTCACCTTGTGGTGTGATACTTTCAATTAGAAAAGCTGCTCCAGCTGGGTCCTTGGCACTGATACCAGAACAGAGTGAATTCCCTCAGATGTTTGCTTATGTGATGTTTCGATGTGCATCTTCTCAAACTTCTTTCAGCAACAATTACAGGTTGTAGATACACACTCAGTAGCTGGCCCATCACAATTATCCTTCTTTATTTTTCTTCCAGTGCTGCCATATATTTCACAGATATGTTTTGTACTCTGGAAAGGTACTGTCCTGCTTGGCATTATTGAAATCCACCCTGCTGAATGGATGTGTTCTTCCTCTGACCCTATCCTCATCCCTTTCAGCTTCATGCCACCTGAGGACGTTTTCCATCCCCCCCATCAATGCTGAGAGCACTGAACAGGGCTGGAGACATGCTGTGGCCAGGGCTTTAGATTCCCCTTCAGAGGAGGAAGGTCACTGGTGTAACTACTGCAGGGGACAGTCAGCCCCACTGGGGCATTTTCACTGCTGAATGCAGACCCCTGAATTTCAGCTGAAGTGAAGAAGATCTGTCTTCTGGGCACAGTTCAAGACAGGAGCTACCTAGAAGAGTGATACAAAAGTATATGGGGTTTGTAATATTAGTAATTGCATTAAAATGTGAGGGGAAAATACAATGGTTTTTTTTAATTTCATCTCTTGCTGATTTCCAGCAGAGAGGAGGCTGCCAGTGCTGCAGAAAGAAGAGAAAGCTTGTGTTGGCATGTAGGCAAACAGTGGGAGCAAAAAGTAAGGCTTTCTATCCCACAGGGACTTTGCTGCACTCCACAGTGCCTTGGCAAACCCAGGGCTGAGAGTGGTGGCCGGGGACTTGCCCTGGCACTGGGATAATGTGGTGTAGCTGGGAAAGCTGCTTGCACACATGCACCCCCCTTTCCGCCTGTTCATGGAGCTGTGCCTCGGGGCAGCTGGGCTTCTCTCCTCTCAGCTGTCAGCGAGAGTAGAAGCAGAGGGTCCAGGGTATCAGGCACAAGTTCCTCCTGTTTGGCAGTAGTGAGCTGAGCAGGGGAAGGAGAAGGCCAGCAATGTGCTCTTGTCACCCAGAGGGCCAATGGAATCCTGGGCTGCATAGGGAAGAGTGTGGCCAGAAGGTACAAGGAAGTCATTCTCCCCCTCTATTCTGCACTGATGAGGCCACAACTGCAATACTGCATCCAGTTCTGGGCTCCCCAGTTAAAGAGAGACCGGGAACTACGGGAGAGAGTCCAGCATAGGGCAACAAAGGTGATTAAAGGATCGGAGCATCTCCCTAAAAGAAAAGTCTGAGAGAGCTGGGACTCTTTAGCCTGGAGAAGAGCAGGCTGAGGGGAGACCTTATTAATGCTTATAAGTATCTGAAGGGTGGGTTGAAGGAGGATGGAGCCAGATTCTTTTCAGTGGTTCCCAGTGACAGGATAAGGGGTGATGTACATAAGCTGTAACATAGGAAGTTCCGTTCAAATATGGGGAAAAACTTCTTTGGGGTGTGGGTGACAGAGCCCTGGAACGGGCTGTCCAGGGAGGGTGTGGAGTCCCCTTCTCTGGAGACCTTTGAGACCCACCTGGATGCAGTCCTGAGTGATGTGCTCTGAGCAACCCTGCTTTAGCAGTGGAGTTGGACTAGATGAATTCTAGAGGTCCCTTCCAACTCCAACAATTCCATGAATCATTCTGCTGGTCCTGGCAGACAAAAATTGACTTGGGCCCCCGGAAATTATAAGATCAGCTCACAGGCTGGGGAGCGGCTGTTCAAAATCATAGATGAAGTGTTATTTTGCAAGATATAACCTCTATGGTTCCATTTCTTCTACTTGAGCTAAGAGTTATGAGTCTTTATACCTTCAAACATCCACTGGATGCAGGTGCTTCTTTTGGGTACAATTCCTCATGTAAGCAACCTGTCCTTGTATAGGCTGCTGATCTGTATTAATAATGCTCACAACAGTGACCTTGCAGTGGCGAGTCCTCAGATTCCTTTTGTGTAATGTATGTGGGCATCCTGCACTCATGTAATCCTGTGAGGTGGTTCTAGTTGTTTATCTGGAGGCACGCCTCTCAAATAAGCATATTTGCAGAGGGTAGCAAACAGCTTTTATGTGGATTAAATTCAACAGAGCCTCAAAAAGTCCCTAATGAGGTCTGTGACGGGTTGGCTGTGTGACATTCTCCTGTTGCTTTAAGCTTAAACTATCAATGAAAAGTATCTCCCTCAAGCAAATGGCCTCATGTTAGGACTGCAGCCTCTTCCTGTCTGTGCAACGATTGTGTCACAGCTTTCCTTGCCTTCTTAATTTTTTTGTTTGTAAGGGAAAAATAACAGGACATGGATATATCCAGGTATTTCTGAGTGCTTCAGGCATGTGTAGTTCAGAATCATCCTCTTCTCACACAGCCTTATCTTGCACTCTCCAGTAGCACTGCCAGGAGCTTTCCGTGCTTCTGAGAATTCTGGCTCAAGTGTCTCAGGCAAAGGGCAACGCGTGACTCTGGGAAACCCACACTGTCATTTTCTTTTGGTTAGCTGAGATTCCCCCCATATCTATTTGAGTGCACGCAAGGCAGCTTTTCTGATGACCTGTGTGAGATAACTTCAAGTGGAACCTCTTCACTGCAATACCCTGTTAACTGTGAACACAGCAAAGTTGTGTGGTGCCTGTCGTGCAGGTGGTGGTCCTCTGTACACACGTCCAGCACCAGCTGGGATATGAAATGTACATTTCATGGTAAAACCATGGAGAAGGTAAAGCCTTCTACGCCCTAGAGGAAAAGGAAAATTGCCCAGAGACCATTAATAACAGCAAGAGCAAAATTATGCATTGAATTAAAAATGTTTAAAGATACAGAGGAGGCAGATGAGTAGATGCAAAAACTCGCAAGGCAATTGTGAATTACAATGAATGAACAATTACCTTGCTGTGTAATCTGGAGGAATAAAGCAGTGCACAATAAAGAGATCTGGGGTATGTTAGCTGTCCTGAGACTCTAAACAAACCAAGTTACGTGCCAAGAATGAAGTGTCGGGGCAGTGATTTCCAGGCCCCTGGCCTCCTCGCCATGTCACTGCTGGTGTGGTTCACCAAACCTGCTTTTACAGAATGGACAGGCACTTTCTGGAAGCTGCACTTAAGATGTTTCAACCCTTTTCAGAGAAGCAGAGGCTTGTCCTCCTCTGCACTGACCTGTGACCCAGCTGCCGGGGCCTTGCTGAGAGCCAGTGAATAGCAGACAGGGATGAGATGGAGTAATTACGACGGGTGAATGGGGAAAATAAAGATGGACCTCTTTCTTCCTTTTATCTCAAATAGAGGAGCTAATTTAGAGAACCTTTCTGACAAAAGCTCACAGTGACCCAAATCCTTCCCTCTTTGTCTCAGCAGGGACAAAACCAGGCTCAGAAACCCCTCTGGAATAGGTTAGATGGACACTTTAAGAGGTGCTGGGTGATGAGTGTGGGTAGATGCTGGTGGTGCCGGCACGGGCTTGGGAAGATCTGGTGGGGGCTTTGGGTGACCCCTGGAGCTCTGGCATCTCTCTGCAGCTACAGAAAAACAATTGAAAGAGACTCTTGACCTTCTTTATTCTCTCAACAACCCTTTCTTCTTGTATCCTGTCACTTCACTTTCTGTCTTACACTTTGTGGTGGTAGTGTTCCAGGAAATAGATGATTTTGTTTTTATTTTGAATGAGTATAGCATGTTCCTGTGTGACTCAAAGGGGTGACAAGGTTTTACTGGTAATTACTTGTGACTCTTAGCTGCAAGGTAATAAATATCTTGTCTTACTTAGGGACTCAAGATCTGTGCTCATCAGTGTATTTTCTTCCATGACCTTCCCTGTTCCTGTTGTGTCCCCTTGTCTAGCTGTAGCTCCTCATACCCATGTACCCATGTAGGCTAATTTTTTGCTGGAAAATTTCACCTAGCAATCAGTCCTAGCCCTGCTCTGTGGAAAGCGCTGTCAATGCCTCTGATGTGAGGAAATTCTTGTGCTGGTAGAGAAAAACACCTGTCTAAGCCTCAGAGATGGATCAGCCCATTGTCATTCCCAGCTCCAAAAGCTTACCAGTTGCCTGAGCGGTCAGCAAATGTTTATTTTACAGTCTTGTTGGGAAGAATCTTAGGCCCAACTTTGACACCTTGTCAAGCTGAATGAACCACAGGAAATTGTGTTTAAACAAAATACAGGAGGTTTTATGTCATTACCTGTAGAGATGCTGCTGTCTGGTCTAACAGCTGGAGGTGGAAATCAGAATTTTATCCCCTCCTTTGCTGCTTTCTGGGATCTGTGGGAGGATCTGTGGATCAGTGGAAGTTTCTAGGACAGGTGTTAAGTTCCTCTTTGCAATGCAGCAATTCAGCTGGAATAGGGGTGAGCTCTGAGCAGAGCCCAGCACCCAGAGGAAGGGTAATCTGTAGAGGTAGCTGACACTCAGTAATACTGGCTCAGGGTGCAATATTCTTGGCCCCTCTTGATTTGGGGTAAGGATCAGTTACTGATGTTAAAGCACATGTTACCAGCCAGCATAGGATGCTGTGCTCATCCATTTGGAAGCCACACATGCTGGGGAAACTTTTGAAACAAAAGCAGATGGTGCACAGAACCCACTGGTTGCTTTGGCACTAAAAGTTCATAGGTTTTGAGCTGCCCCATAGCCCCAAACAGGAATCTGACATAGATGCTCTTACCAAAGATGCATCTTACAAATGCTCATCTCAGATGTTCTCACCACAGCCTGAAGTCAGGAAAAGAGGCTGGTGGCTCCACTGGGAAAGGAGGGAGAGTTTCATGGGTTTGATGCTCTTATGACCACAGCAGTGTTTCACAGAGGAGATGATGGGGTCTGTTCTTTGTGCCAAGGTGTGTTATTCTGGTCTGAGTTCAGCTATGAGCACTCTCCTGTTGTTTCAGGTAGTAATTGCACAACACTGCAGGAGAAAGTCTGGGCAATGTTGTTCCCAGGGCCAGGAGCCACTCTAGCTAACAGTCTGCAAATACAGCACCGAGGGGACACGTGTCCTTTGCTGTGGCAGTGCATGTACTTGTGTTGTGGTTCCAACACATATATAGACACAAAAAAAAAGGGTTAAAAATAATGGTGTTGAGGGATATGGTGTAGGGGAGAACTTTGTAGAGTAGGGCTGATGGTTGGACTCGATGATCCCAAGGGTCTCTTCCAACCTAAATGATTCTATGATTCTATAAAACCTAGCCCTGTGGAGTGCTCTAGGGAACAGCTCTAGCATCTCCAGGGTAGATGTGATGTGATGTGAGAAGCATTCAAGCACCCAAGGAAGCAGTTAAACAGAATACAGGGCGGGAAAATTGCAGGGTATGTTTGGTACTTAAAGGTCCACTGAAGGGAGTAATCAGCCTTGAGCTGAGCTGTTGACAGAAACAGCAGGATGTGTTCTGCTTGGTAGGTACTGCTGCCTGGCATGGGGCTGCCCTGAATCCATAGGGCTGGTCCCAGTGGGGAAAAGCATTTTCAGCCCTAAGTGCCTCTATCTTGTCATCACTCAGAATGGTGAGGTGACCTACTGAATAATAGCAGTCAGATTTGTCTGGTAACGATGGACCTAATGCTCCTAATGTAGTCTGTAGCTTGCTTTAACATCTGTATGCAATTCTCTTAATTGCTTGACAAATTCTTTTTCAAATTTGTTACTCATTTCAGGTTGTGGGGTTTTTTTTGCTGTTTCATCCACCAGTGCAATGCTGGGGAATGATGGTTAAAAAAAAAAAAAAAAAAAAGAAAGAAAGGAGGGGCACACAGCTAAACTGGTAGAAAGAATCTCCCAGCCTTCTCCTTCCCAAATTAATCAAAACATTTGTGTGGCTCAGGAAGCTGTACCTGCCCACAGAGCTGAAATGGCCTGTCCAACGCTTCCAGAACACCAGGGTGAAATGCCTCAGTGAGATGGTCTAAGTCCTCCTCCTGACACATGTGCCCTCTTTAGCATGTGAGTGTGTGTGTTAAATCACTTCCAGGTACACCAGTATGGCTAATGGCACGCTCCGATGTCTGCTGAGAATGACTAAGAGCACAACTATGATTCAGGAACTTCAGGGGAACAAGGCTTTCAGTAGAGGGGCCAGTTCAGGGTCATTTCTTCTTCATGAGTCTTTGGCAAAACCAATTCCAGTCCCTGGTATGGAAAGAGAGCTTTACCACAACTGTGTGAAAGTACAGCTGAGCCTGCTGCTGCCCCTGAAACCTCACATAGGCTGTCCCTAAACTCCAGGAGCTGCTGGTAATCCCAGTTTATCCAGATTCTTTGGTCTGAAGGGCTAGAAAACCTTACCCTTTTTTTTTAAGTTAGTTGTTTTTTTAAATCACGTGCTGCTGGAACCAGTGGAACCACATGCCTGTTCTTGTGGTTCTTTTGCTTGAATTCCCCTTGGCTTTCACTAGCACAGAAATAGTTCCTGGGGTTCGAGGAACGCTGGGCTGGCATTTCTGCCTGCCCCCTTACCCTCCCATGCTGTGGCTGCCAAGCAGAGTGTCTCTGTGAGTGGAGCCTCTGCTCTCCTCTGCCCAGCTTTAGGCCAGACAACTGCTTTTCACAAACTTCAGCCTTGAAACCCCACAGAAGTTACGGTTCAGCAGGCTTGATTGTGACTTTTTGTCACAGCTGTCAGCATAGGTCAAGGAGAGATGAAAGGAAGGGGGGGCCAGATGGAAAAGAACTCACTGTGCTTCGAGCTCCCGTCCTTGGCTGTGCTGCCTTGGGGAGGAAGGGGCATTTTGCTTTCTTTCATAGGCAGCTTCCAAAATACTTCCGAAGTCAATGTATTTTAAGTTACTCTGGTAACTTTCAGCCAATATTTCCCAAAATGTCTACTTAGTCTGATTGCCTCAAATACTTTGAATGCTCCAACTAAGCTGTTTTGCTGTGGCTTTTTTTTTTATTATTATTTTGTTTTGTTTGTTTTTGGGGTGGTGTTAGCTAATTGCTTTAAAGAGCCTGGGGCATGATAATTCAGTATATTTCTAAAGGGGACAGAAGACAAAAGAACTAGTTTTCTAGAACATTGAAGACTTAAGAGTGTGGCAGTGCAACCACCTGACATATAAATCTGAGTAATAAACCAGAATGACAGGAAAACTGGGAATTCGTGGCAGTACTGCCAGTAACAGGTTTACTGAGCAATAGCCAAGATGAGTCCGTTGGTTCTTTTCTAGCTACAAACCATCTCTAGACACTTAGTCTTGAAGACAAAAAGGAAAGAAACCATGGTCCAGCTCCGTGCCTTGGTTGAGGGATTGCACTCTGGTTAATTATCTTTGTTAATGGAAACATCCATGGACTTCTGGCTTTTTGCCTTTTCTCCTGCAGCCTTCACCTTCCAGCAATGGCACAGTAAAGGCCAGTAGGACCATGTTCTTTGGGTAGTCTGTTTTGGGTAACGTGGCCTTTAAACCTTAGTCTGCCTGGCTGAAGACCAGAGGCTGGTTTTGAAGCCAGAGCTGGACATGCTATTCCAGCACTGAAGGACTCTGGAGGAGGCTAGTAGCAAGTTTCTCAAAATGATGGTAAAAGAGGAGGCAAAAGAAGTATATATATATTGGATTTTGTCTATCATTTTTAAAAGGGGAAAAAAAAGGGGGGTTGCATTTTCTTACTGGCACAGAAAGGGACTTTTTAACTCTGGCAGACAAAGACAAAGAGCGGGGAGTTGAGGCCAGAGGAGCTGGAAATGAAACACTACTTTTTTAACAGCAAGTGATTAAACCAAGCTGTCATGTGGCAGAACACCTCTTTTATTTTTTGTTTCTCTCGAGAGCATTCAGGCCTGATCAGAACCCCAACTGGGAAAATATGTGTAAACAGCCAAGTGAACAAGGCTCCAGTTAGAGCCGAGTACTAAAATTCAATACAATAGTGACCACCCTGAATGTAATAGCCTGTGTCATGCAGCAAGTCGAACTAGATAAAACCACAGTTGCTTTCTGGCCTTGAATTTTGGATTATTTTGTGAACTGTGCTCTTCAAAGAACACTCTTGTAAGACGCTTTAAAGAAAGCCTTGCTCCTTGCAACTGACCCAAGAAGTGGGACGTGTGGGAGATCTTAGCCAAGGGGATTCCAAGTCACCTCTTCCCCCTTCCACAAAGTGATGAAACCATCTGGCTACAGGTTGGAGTGGGGTGGGGACAGGACTGGATGTGATGGGACACGTGTTTGGGAGACCTTAGCAGCTCACTCTTTTCTGAGGCCATGAATTAGAAGGGTAGGGTGTGTGGGGGAAGTAGATGAAGTTTTGTGACTAGAAGAGCGAGTAGATGGTGACCCTTCATGCAGATGTTGTACATTGTACAAAGAGAAAAAAACCAACCCAGCTTTTCTTCCTTGTAAAGATTGTTAAATTTTGCTATTCATCCCTTGTATGTAGAGTCTTGTATTGACACAGAGACACTGGGGCTAGCAGATACCAGCCCTCTGATACTTGAATTCAGAATGATCTCAGATGATTCAGTGAGCTAACACCAGCCAATTCACCAGCACACTTTATGCAATTTAGAGATGGAACTTCCAGGTGATGGTAGATGACAGCACTTCCATTTCTAAAAACCAAACTTTTCAATCAAATTTAAATTAACACATAACAGGTATGTATAAACTTACAGATTGTGGAAGTAGTAATAAATATGGGATGAGACTTAAACACCACAAGCTTTTCATCCCAGAGTATAACCCAAATGTCTGCTAACTTTAATGGCCAGTGTATTCTCACAGAGCACAAGTACCAAAAGCTACAATCCTGCTGTTTAATGTCAATAGCTGAGTAGGGTTTGGGGTGCAATTTCGCCAGCGTTGCTCGTATGACCCAGGTATGCATTAATCTCTTTGTTTCTCTCTCCTCCCAACACAGCTCATATAACTAAAATTATCTTTTCTGAAGATAATAGCCTAAACTCAGTGAACACAGGGGCATATGAGAAGCCTGCCCAGTGACTGTACGATGGGTTTTTTTATCACACAAATAAGGAAAATCGCAAAGGCCCACTGTAAATGCCAACGTTATATGTTTTATTTTTAATCAAGTAATTCTTTTAAACCTCACAATATCCATGACTGACAGGAAAAAAAAGACATTAGGCATGAAATGAGAATATAAAATACATGATATGTAGAAAGGCAATCAGTGCTTTAGTCCCTCAAGACAGTAAACAGGTGAAATGACCTTCAGAACTTCAACTCACTGTCTTTTTTCTTAAAACATAAAATTCAAGTGATTTTTTTTTTCTTTTATTTCACCTTGTAAACAACATACAAGTCAAAATGGACAATGAGGTAAATCTATACTACAGAAGATAATTTAAAAACACTAGATAAGACACAGTATTAAAGACATATAGAAATCAGTGTTCACTTTGGTCTCTAGTATGGTTATTGTTATTATTACCACAAGCAACACATACTAGTTTAAGCCAGTCTGGTGATGTCTGTCAGCCAGTTGTTGCTTAACTTAGTAATCCAAGAGGTAGTCAAAACCATTATCCTTTGTGAAGATGGTTGCTCTTACGTTTGGTTCAACGACAATGGTAGCAAATACCTTGGTACTTTTCAACATTCTCCTAAAACCACTCCCAAAGCTGCTAATACACAGCTCTGGTTTGTTATAAAAAAACGAAGCGTGCGGTCACAGCTCAACCTCTTGCTATCAGTCAGCAGTTGTAACAGGGGTAACACAACCAACGGGTCTTAAAGAAGAGGCTGTTGATTTACTAAGCAAAATAAGATCGATGCATTTAACAAGGCTCTGCTTGTCTCTAAAACAATACTCAAATCTCAGTAAGACTTCTAGAAACTTAAAATCAGTGCATCTGCACATGTACATATCTTCCCAATTACTTTTATATCTAGCACAGGGGAATACATATATATTTTTTTTTTTTATGATAAACATTTCTTACAGATAAATTAATTAAATTAAATTTAAGACTCGATGAGATTTCCCATGTTCTTTTATAATTCTTCTTACAAAGAACGTTACAAGATCTATAAACACTTTTTATGGGGCTCTATTCACAAAACTAAAGTATGACTAAGCAGGAACTCCAGGATAACACTGGTGCAAAGTAAGACTGGGCTGGAAAAGGTGGCCTACAAAGGGAAGAGGTAGGATCCAAATGTGGTGTTTGGCACTCCCTGAAAGCTGGTTAGAAGCAAAATACCGCAAACAGTATTACAACACCGGATCTACCACCAGCTGCAGCAAAAAGTTATTTGGCTCTGCCTCCAAACACAAGTCTTCCTCGTGGCCTAACTTTTGCGATGTGTAAATAAATACCATGACCTCTCCTTGGGGGAAAGCAAAAAAATACTCCACAATGTCCCTTAGGACTCAATTGAGTATTCTGAGGTGGGGCAATGAGATGGAGAGATTCTTGCTCCGGGTTTAACCTTATCTCCAGTATTGTTAGGAGAAAAATACATCTCTCTCAGCAGATACTTGAACAATTTCTACTCAAATGAGTTTTATTGTGAAGCATTCTGGCAAGGACAGGCTGGTGAATAGGGGGAATCTAGGCTGAGCCAATGCTGCAGAATATTAATTTTGTCCTTAGACACGAAGGCAGAATCCTGAACTCAGTCCATGCCTCTGTCTTTAAAGGGTTCTTTGCTTATTTGGAGCAGCCTATTGAAGAAGCATAACTAGATATTTTCTTTCTACTGCAGCCCAGTGCTAAGTAGTTACCTGCCGCAGCTTGTGCTGCTATATGTTTAACTCAGGCATGTATGGTTTTGTCTCTTCTGGAGGATGTATTTGTTTCTGTGAACAGTGCCCATAATCCTTTAGGCGGAAAAATAAAAACTTTCAAAGAAATGTTTGGAAACGTCTCCTAATTTCAAACGGAGGCTTCATCTTAAACAAGTATTTGCCATAACCTATGCAGTGGTGAACTATCAGTTACATATTTAGTACAGGTAAAAAGTATGTACCATAGATCAACAGCCACCTTTAAGGCTAGAGCAGCACAAAGGTGTGTTTATGCAGTAAATATGAGGTAGCATTTTGCTGTAAACAGAATAATAATTTTATTGTTACCTATGTAAACAAAGTGGNCCTAGAAAAGCTGAGCACCAGCAACTCTGACTGGAAGCCAGCGGGAGCTGTGGCTGCCCAGCATCTCAGAAAGCTCAGACCCTGTGAATGTAAAGACACAAATGCTCACATAAGCAACCAGCACAGAATACCACTTTATCATTTCACAGGAACTTAAAATACAAAATGCTGAGATCTGATTATCAGAAATGTAGGTCTATGTCAACTCAGAGGTAGTTACTAATTTCAGTACATAATACTTATATAGAGATAAAAAGGTCTAAGACTATTTGGTTTGTTCTGAGTAAGCAGGTCTGTAGACTATTCTGTAAAGAAAACACAACATTACATGGTATATTCCCTGAGCAAAGTTCTTTGTCCTGAGTATGTTATGTAATAGTGATAACATTCTAATATATAAAAATAAAACCTTAAGCTTTCAACAATAAGATAGGGTTTGGTATGTGCTCTTAGCAGTTCAGCCTGACTTTGGTGCACAGGGTGATTTCGAACAGCACCAATCAAAATCTGTGTGTTGAAAAGATTTCCTTATCTCAGCTCTGAACTTCTTACATATAAACAGGGAATGACCAGTTTTCAAATCCACAATTGCCTATTTCTATAAGGAACTTTGGTTTAAATTTTCAAAGTGACCTAAGTTTTGCATCTTTGCTGTTTAACCTGGTTTTTACACCGGCTAGAAGGTTAAGCAATGCCACTTTGATTTGTCTACATAATTTAAATAAGTTTACTATCCTTACGTAAGGCAAGGAAGCTCTTCTCTATAGATATATCACATTCAATATCGTCAAAGGTAAGCTTTGCATTAGTACACTGAGAACTTCAGTATAAACCATCGAGAGTCTCACAAACACTGGCAAGGAGTTCACACAAAGCAATTTTTTTGGAATTGTGCCCTTCACGTTTGATTACTACCTGTTTACTGAAGCAGCAGCAGCAGCAACAGTAAAAAGTCTCCTCTGGCAGGACAAGTGGGAAGGGGGAGGCCACGTAAGGAGCCAGCTGCGCACCCGTGGGAGCTCTTGGCTGCCAAAGAGCTACCATGGGTAGGACTTTGGCTCGCTGCAGCCCTTCGTGCAGGCTGTTTCTTTAGTTTGATTATCCGAGCTTAAACCTACCTGACTCTTTCAAGCTTTAACAGCCTGTGTTTATTGCCAATGTTAAGGATTATACAGGTTTCTCTAATTAACTTACATCCGCAACGGGATTTGTCAGAGTACGTTACCTTACGTGTGACTTGGTAATTCACAAGTTACAAATGGAAAGCGACTTGAAGTTTTGATAGGCTCCAACTCTATTAACCCCGAGCAAGGGCTGCAGCCCAGGGAGTCTCGCTCTGAGGCCACCAATCTTTCTCTTCTTTAATACACAAATGTGTGGTCCCAGCGCACTCTGGACCGAGGCTGGTCAGCAACAGTCTCCAAATCACAAGAAGCAGATGATGCTTAGGGCTTCTGGCAAATGTGCAGGTCCCTTCTGTCTGCAGCAGTCACATGTCCTTGACTGTACACATGCTGTACCATCAGCATGGGAGACTGACTGAGCAACCCCAGGTACCCACCTACCTTCATTCTTCAGAAACTATTTAATCCAGGATCTCATTAGCTTTGCATTTCATTTTCTTTAAAACCAAAACGGACAACAACAAACCCTAGAGTGTTCTCTCCATGACATTTCAACAGAAAGCAAGGGGGAAGTCCTTTCAGATTGAGGGGCATTACTTGGGACTGAGAGAAGTTGCTGCTGCTGCTGCTACTACTGCCACCAAGGTCCCCTAAATGGTCACAGAATACAAAGGGGTTAAACAGGAAGGTATCCTGATTCCACTCCAAAGGGTTTGTTCGGTAACAACTTATACATTCTCCCCTACACAACAATCATCTAAATTAACAGTTACAACCATATTAATTTAACAAAACATTTTGAGAAACCAGCACAGAAACTACACATTCATTGTCTTTTCTGGAGTTTTAAAACTCCTGACCAGCAAAGGACGGTGGCAAATGGGAGACACATTGAGTCATGACACTGCATGGGCATGGGGAGGGAGTCAGATACTTTGTGGAGATAAGACAGAAAATAACTCAAATTGATGGCATGGGGGATGTCTTAGTATCTTTAGTACCATATGGCAGCTTTAAAAATATGAAAGTATCCTTTGGTTCATAAGAGAAGTAACAGTCTTGATGTCAGTTCTGTGTGTGGTTTTTCAGGCTTGGGTTTTTTTTGAGTAAGATTTTTCTTGTTTGTTGTTTTTCAGTTCTGTGTGTGGTTTTTCAGGCTTGGTTTGGTTTTTTTGAGTAAGATTTTTCTTGTTTGTTGTTTTTTGGGGTTTTTTTTTTTTTGAAAACATTTGGAAATACATTCTAGGAAGGAGTTCAGGAACGTTTGTGGATATTGTGCCTATTGCTTCACAGTAATGTCTTGTGGGAGCTGGAGAGTGGTCTGATGGAAAAAAATATTTATAGATATGTACACATCCACACACGCGTGTTCACACTCATCCACACACACACAGGAGGTAAAACGTAATGCACCCTGCTCAAATGTGGTTTTGCTTGGAGTGATTTGTCTATCAAAGAAACAAAAAAATTCACAGTTCCTCAACAGTAGTTAAAATTCCAGGTCAGCTACTGATAATGAAATTATTTCCCCTGTACTTGCATGAGGTAGACATCCCAAGAGGATAAAGAAAATTGACAGTTATGACAAATGCGCTAAGTTTTTTTCCTTTTCTGAACAGAAGGCCCCTTTCTGCTTGGTTCCTCGGGAGATGCAGACAACTTACTCGACGAAGCTTCCTGTGGTGACCTGCCCGAGCGCTCCGAGATCTCCGACCTGCCTTCCTGAGAGTACGATGGAGACGAGTAGCCGTGCGTTCCTCCCCCTTCTCTTGGGACAGCAGAAGTGGAAGCCTGCGGTTCAGCTTCGTGTCTTCCCTGAGAACTAGTGGGCTGCTGCGAGACAGTTTTATGGGGGCAGTTAGCCACCATGTGCATGATGCTCTGACAGTAATGGCACTTCTTTGGCTGCGGAGGTAGACTACATTCTTTAGCGTGGTGGTCGAGGCCACCACAGTTGTAGCATCTATAAACAAAGAGAAACAAGATAGTTATTAAATACAGCATCAAACTGTCAGATTTTCTATGTTGGTCGAGCTCAGCATGAGCACGTACAAGGTCTGCTGGTGAAACAGTGGGCGCTTTTGCACTCACTGCTGCGGGCTGAGGTACATTTGAGGTACATTTTTAAATCACTGGGAAGGTGCCCCATCGTCGCACCGATGCCAAAACCCCACCTTGTGCTTGGGATCGAGAACCGTGGTTCCCAGCCTGCCCCGGCCCCACTAGAGGGCACCCGATATTCAAGCATCCCGCCGCCGTCAACATCTCTGTTTACCCCGGTATTTATAGCATTAAATGCCTGAGAGTACTGGTGTTTAACGGCTGGCAGGATGACCATGGCGAAGCGGGGTGAGGAGAGCAGGGGAGACAGGCACTGGCATCCTCACATCCTCACCCTGCAGTGCTCTCACTCTGCGCGGGCCGGTTGCTGGGTCGGGGCCATAAAGAAATGCACGGAGGGGAGATACTCGGGCTCAGAAGCAACTGTGTCCTAAGGGAGGTGCTGCTTTCCACCAGGGAAACCCCAACGTGGAGGAGGGATGCAGTGCCCTGTTACTAGCCAGGCTCTTGCCCCTGGGACACCTTGTCTCCTCCTCTGGCTCAGCCAAGGCACGGCGAGTGGGAAGGGGGAGGCAAACTTTACAATGCTTATGTTTCAGAGGGTCTGTAATAGCATTCAGAGTTTCAAAAGAAAATAAATGAAGCCCCAGCAAGAGTCATAAACCAGGGTTGGTTTGTTTTCTCTCAAGATTCCCAACCTGCCTACAAGTGGTGGTGCCCGGGGTGCCAGGACAGGAGCCGAGGGGCGCAGAGTGGCTCCTCTACCCAGCACAGCGCAGGCAGGGCCTCCTCCACGCTGCTCACAAACACCCCAAATCCATAAACGCTCTTCCATTAACCTTCCGAGCCAGGGGAGCCCTGAAGAAATCTCCAGCAATTCCTTACTGAGTCCTTTCACTTTGTTCCACATGCCAGGAATGCCAGTCCCTGGATTACGTTATTCTAACAGGACACAAAGGATGATTATACGCCTCTGGCACGGTGACCCTATGCTGGTCGTGTTCACCGCTGAGCTTTTTATTTGGGCTGCTTGTCTTTTGTTTCTGTTTCTTTGTTTTATAAAACATGCACTGAATGCACAGAAATGTAATTTATGATAATCTAACATGCTACTGGAGAGAACTAAATCAATAATGACGATATTTTCTTTTCCTTCTCTTCATGAACTAATTTAAAAACCAATTGCACAAATACTTAAGCCTGGTGGAGTCAACTGCAGGATTACCAAAGGATGTAACTACAACTATCTCTACGTACAAAACAGTGCAATGTGTTCTGTCTTGAGCCCACATCAAAATAGTCTCAATTTTCAGAATTTCAGTTAGTGTTTGGTGGTCACTACTGGACTACATTAACCAAGAAGTTCAGCCCATGCAAAGCTGTATGTGCCGCTGGAGCCTTGCCTACAGAATTTACCTTGCCTTCCAAAGAGATGCAATGGATAAAACTCATGGGATTTTTAAAAAAGATTGCAAAATGGCTGTTAACATGTGCAAATTAGCTCCGAGAAACAACCTTTCAGCACCTCTCTCTTCATATCTCTTCTTCGTTATTAACAAGATAACCAGATCTTTATTTTAACAGACAAATGAAAAATCAGCATGAGCTGCCCGTGGCATGCTGTCATGTCCTACAACGCTGACCTGTAACTTACAGAAGTTAAAGTATGAACAGAACTTCATTATCCTTTCAGAAAACATTCTAATTAAACTGTCATATATTCAAGAGACCAAGCCCATTATACTGAACTCTGCACCTCTGTGACAACTGCAAAAACATATTTGAGGTAAACTGGTTCCAGTTTTTGTCACCACTGCACTGAAGTTTGATGTGGTTCTTCAGCAGCATTTGAAGCCTATGCTTACACTCATCTGTCAGCATATACTAAGAATAGCCCACAGAGAGATGCAGAATATAAAGCTTCCCTTGAATCAAGAAGTGGTCAGACACTGGAATGGGCTGCCCAGGGAGGTGGTGGAGTCACCATCCCTGACTGTGTTTAGGAGTCGATGAGATGTGGTGTTGAGGGATATGGTGTAGGGGAGAGCTTTGTAGAGTAGGGCTGATGGTTGGACTTGATGATCCCAAGGGTCTCTTCCAACCAAAATGATTCTATGAAACTAACACATACAAGCCTCACTGCCATTCAATACTGATTTCCCTAGCAAGGACATACTAAATATATTGCGAAATACAACCATCCTGATCTAAGACCAGAACATCAAGCTTTTTTCCCCCTATAAAGGTAAAAAAAGTTTTTAGTTACTAAACAATACCCATCTGACTACTTTTCCCCCAGATATGTTATAATTAGTGACCCTCATTACCAGTAGCATTCAGTCTTCTTAACTGGCACCCAGCTATGTTTCCCCAACAAATTTCTGGATAAAATAATAAGGAATAGCATTTACAATTTAAAAAACAACAACAACAACAACAAAACCCCTCAAGTATTTTGCTTTCTCCTCCTCCAATAAATACAGCTCAGAATTCACAAACATTGTATTTCTTATAATTCAAGTTATATTGAAGAATTACTTTTATTATGATCTTCCTCACTGGTTTCTAGCAGTGTACTTGTTCCTGAGCTAAGTAGAGTACAATATGGGAGTGTGCAGATGTTCTGAAAATCATGCTTTATATCTTAATTCATAATACAGAATTTTATAGCATATGTGAATGCATCTGCATTTTCTTCTTTCCCTTAATATCACACGCATTTAGAGCGGTTTAAAAAGAAAAAAGTTTGAAAATAGGTTAAAGGGCCTCAGTAGCGGGGTAGGCAGTAGCCACGGACAAATCAATTTAATCAGTCACTATGGTATGCACCGTGTTATCCAATTCAGTGAACCATTTCACCTCACCAATTGACCAAGAACCTGCTGTCAGGGCCCCTGCTTCCACTCAAGAGGCCTCCGTCACCTTTTGCATATGTATTTATCAATACATCCTATTTGCAAAATACTATAACTTCCAACCACTGCTAAATTGTCACCATAAAAGAAAACTATGAGAAGCAGTTGTGGTTAAACTATGATTGGGCTTTTCAGCAATGTTTTTTGTTACCGACCAACTCAAGCATCTGGCTAAAGTGCTGCCTTAGAATATATATGTGCCAGCCGGGGTGTGCCTGGACTTAAACAAGAGGGTGGTATTTATTCAGCTCTTTTAAGTATTTATTCATTCCCTGTCAATCACTCTTGCCAGGAGAACAGATCACACCCCTTCTGAAATGCCTTCCCTCTCGAGGGATTTACACCAAAATGGAAATGGTCAGCCACCTCAGAGCTCACAAATGACACCGCTCGGCGTCATCCACGTGCATTAAGGTATGGCATTAACCCTTTTGTCCAGAACGCTTCAAATCTTTGCTCCTCTCTGCTGTATATACTTACCTGAGAGCACAGGCCATGCACACAGGAGCTTATACATCCACAGCTCTATATAGATAAACATATAGAACAATGTACAAGATGGCTGCTGCTAAGAAAACTGGTAAGTTCTACTTTGAGTATGTTCTCCGAAACTCTCGATTAGCACAAACACACCAAGTGTTTCTGCACTTCAGAAGCACCATGGAAATAACCATCGCTTAAACACAACATAGGAGTTTATATGTAAGTTACACCCTGAGACAAATAAACCACAAAAAGCCCTTTAAAGTGCAATTATAGGGGAAATAACCATTACAAAAAATTAAGAGCAAGAAGGATTTGTTAAAATAGGACTGTCTTTCTCACAGTAGGCTCACATTATTTACTAGGTAGCTTCAGGCTCAAAAAACCAACACAACAGGGTAAATAAAGAGATGGCAATTATCTTAACAGGGAATCCTTTCCTCACTTCAGCACTGACAGGAAGGTGAATCAGGGTGATTTTTTATATAAAAAATAATGAACATTTTTGTATAGGAACACCTTGAGGAACTTTTCTTGAAAATATTGAAATACAATGCTAGACAACAGTAACACTAGTATCTATTAGCTAAGACAGAAGAGAGTGTATCACAAGGTTAAAAACCACTTCTAAATGCTCCTTCACTGTGGATTTGTGATTGCACAGAACTATACATATTAAAGGAAATACGAACAAGCAAAAAGTGTGCAGATTCCAAGGTAAACTGTATTGTATTAATGGCAATAAACTAATGATTGAAATTCATCAGAAGTACTCCATTTCCCAACCAGATGCAAATGCCAAGTAACATACCCTCTAGTCTCTCGCTTTCCCTTGTCCCAGCAGTCATCTCCTGCTTAGGAAGCTCTGCAGCCCCAGCCCTTTCACAATGACAATACCCTGCTTTGCAAATACCTTCCCCACAATGACAGCTCAGCTGAGCTAAGCAGTAAGGAGGGTAAGCACAACTGCTTGCTTCTTCATGCTGCTTTATAATATGATTTAGATGATAATCCAATATATATGACAAGTAGAGAATCATTTGTGTAGCTCCACACTATTATCCATGGAGAGAAAAAGCTTTACCATTAACCCAATGATGGATTTTTGGGGTGGGGGGGGGTGTTAAAATCTAACAGGGACAGCAAAGGGAAGAAAGGGAGTATAGTCAGAGGAAGACTAAAATAATTCTCCAGGATATTCCCTACACCAATTCCTCTTTGGTTTTCCTTTTTGAATGCTATCAGACAACAGAAAACTGCATCTTGGCCAACAATGCTCCATCCATCAACATAAATGCCTTGAACAACAGCACGGTATTCTAACAGCGTGTGCAAATGCAATGCTTTTACAATACACTGAATGCCAACTAAGCAGTTAAAGCATAAAGGAAATGTTTAAAATTGTATCTAAATGTGCCAGATTTTTTAGTAATGACTTTCACAACATACCGTAAGGAAGGCAAGCTCTTGCAGACGCAACCCGCAGCAGGTCATCAAGATACCCTATTTTGCTGTAAAGGAGGTTAAACTATCCATGGCCCAACAGAAATACGGATCTTAGACCAAACTAAGATATTTTACTCTTCAAGGGACTTCAGTGACTTAGCATTTACAATTTAAAAAAGGGTGAGTGCAAGGGGACACTTTTGGCTGGTGGATGTGAACACCTAGAAAATCTCGGGGAGGCCTGTGCTTGCTCAGGCATCACCTGGGACACATGAAAAGCACCTCCAACACCTCAGCAGTACTGAAAGAGGCTTCTGGACTGCCAAGGATCTGCTAATTTCAAATTGTCTTTGAGATAACTACAAGTATATTTTAATGGATATGAAATCTGTCACAACAGCACTCCGAAGACTGACAGGATCACAGGCAATTGCTGTTAAACAGGCACCTCTGGTATGTTATTGTATTATAAAAGGACTAATCACTTTTACTTAATACAGGTATAATACAAACCCTCTTCTTGCTGAGAAGCCTACACTTAAAAGTGAAAAAATGGACTAAGTATTTTTTGAAACAAAGCACTACCTTTATGGCTTAGAAGAAAGAGCACATGTGGATCCCATCCTTCTAGAGCAACAAACACTGAAACTACATACAAGGCTGCAACCTAAAAAACAAATGAACAACCAGCAATTGTCCCTGGAAAATGTAAAAGTTTGGTTGGCTGCCAGGGCAACAAGCTGCAGGAGAGCAGGAGGAGCAGAGGCAGCAGCAGGGGGTGGCAGGGGAGGAGCGGGAGGCAGTGGGAACCCCTGTGCACCCCCCGAACAGTGCCCAGTGCCCGCTGGCAGCCCCGCGATGGGCAGCAGCTCCTCTGGCATTTCACTCCTTCCTCTGCTGCTTTTGCCAAGGATTCCCTTACAGGCATTGTCTGGGGGGATTTGTCCCCACCCCCATCCTCCTCGAACCTTTTAAGCAGCATTAAAGCCCAGGAGAAATAAAGCCAGCCTGTGCTTTTTTTTTTTTAAATAAAAATCCGAGGGCGCAGGAGGGAGCCTCCACGCGGTGTGTGGCTGCCCAGTCTGCCCCGCTCCCCACACCCAGCGGGGAAGTCACCCCTGCAAATGTGTCCCCCAGCTTGGTTTTTAAAGGATGAAAATGCACCGGGTGGGTCAATGAGACACACACAAGATGCACCGAACCCACAGGCTTTGGCCGTTCCCCCCTGCCTCCCCGAGAGGGAAATAGCTGGAATGTTTCTTCTCTCAGGCACGTTGCTGGGTTTTGTATATTAACCTTTAATTCTTAAGCAGTAGTTGAATGCAGGAAAGAACGTGGGTAACTTTGAAAATAGTCTAAATAAAGTATAAGTATTCAAAATACTGAAATAATACCCAAAAGAATTGTTTAGAGGCAAGTGAAATTATCTTGTTAAATTAACTAGAGGATAGAGGATTTTGCATCTTCATCAGAGTATTTAAGGTGTATCTCACAAGCAGGGTCACAATGAGGCAGAAAACATCACCAGCACCCTCATTTATCAGTCCATGAGAAAAAAAAAATCAGTTTAATTTTAAAACTGTCATCATTTTTAGCCAAGTGTGTTGGAAAAACGTGTATTATCAATTGAGAAAGCGGCACATCAGGACCACATTTAGATCTGTGCTGATCCTGTGAGTATTTGCTACCCTGAACCCCCCCTCACCCAAAACACTGTGCAGAGGCCACACGCTGGGGAAGTTAATTGCAGGCTGTAAAATTCAGTAAAATTCAGTTTGAAAATTTCCTGTGCTTTACAAGCTTTTTGAGATCAACAGAAACATCATCTTCTAAAAAGAGATAACCTCCTAAAGAAATACAGTTGAAATAAAATAAAAGAATGCTCACCTAGCTATTTCTCCTCCAAATCCTGCAACGCGTGGTAATTAATCTACCAGAGATGGGAGATTTTCAATTTTGTGAGAAAAACAAGGGCCCTCAATTTTTTTAAGCTTCTTTCATGTTACAGATAGCCCCAGCCGCCGGCACAGACCCACTGTCTGCAGGGCTTCCAGTAACGGGAACACTGATGATGTTTACTCTTGTTACAAATAAATAAATAAAGCTGCCCTGTTGTAAACTCATCAGATCGACTAGTTTTTCTGTGGTTAGTTCTAAATCAATCTATTTTCCCTGGTGTATCACAGAAGTAACATCAATAGGTTACGGTCTTTTGTTGCTCGGGTTTCCCCTCCCCCTCACCCCCCAACAAAGCAGCTGACAAACAACGTGGGGCATTTGCCTGATAAATCAGGCCTGTCGGGATACAATTTAGCCTAAATTCGTGAGGAAATGAATGTTTAAAATCTGCTAATACGATTTTACTGGACGGTGGGTTATTTATATTTTTTTTTAGGGTTTTTGGTGGGGTTTTTTTTTGAGAAACAGAAAGGTGGTTCAAAATGCACAAAATGCAGTCTTTTTCTCTACAAAAATGGGAAGGACTACCCAGACAGCAGCTCTTAAAGAACAACCTTCACGATCTCGTTGCCATTCTTTCTTCCTTTCCAGGAAACCTTATCTCTGCTATCCACTCAGCCCCCCTTACAGGCACAGGGGAAAATTATTTTTCACATGATCACATCAAAATCCTCATGAAATGCATCCTCATGGAGGAAAGCTTTGGATGTACTTTCATTTGTTACAACAAAAGGCTTTTCTTTACATTCAGAGTTTAAGAACTCCTGAAATAACAATTTACAGAGTGAGGTCTTTTTTCTAAATAACATGAAAGATGGGTTTGCTCCAATAGTATCAATATAGCATGGAAAGAATGTGTATATTTTAATGGCTTTAACTCATTCAGGTAAAGCAGATACAAGATCAGCGATGGTTTAAGTAATTTATGTTTTAAACAGTCGTATATCACACTTTTCAAACATGAAATGTTATACCATGATTTCAAATAAGCCTACTACTGTTAGTCTTTTTGCATTATGAAACCACACACACAAATATTCTCAGTCACAATTTTGGCTCGTAACCATTAATTTCTGTGGGAATAATATATATAAAAAAAAACAGAGGGGATTTGAAATTAAAACAGTTTTCTATGCAGTACTTTTAAAGTAGTATTAAAGAAGTAAAGGAAATATTATTTTCCATGGTTCATGTTGGTGAAAAGGCCATAAATGTTTGCTCTGGGTATCACTGCCGTGTGTACGTACCCTCACTTGCAGCCTGTAGCCAAAGGGGGCTGGGGTGTAGCACTGGGCAGGCATCGCGGCGGCCAGAACTACGTAGCCTTTGGCTGGTTGTGTTTGAAACCACTCCTGAGCGTCCCCTCTTTACAGAAGCACAACTCAGTAACACCAAAAGTCTTCACAGGGGTGGCTTGAGCCTCCTGGCCATGTGGATAAGGACGCACACTGCATAAAACCGGCTCAACTCTTTCTGGGTCACTGAGGTGCCGACCATGAGCTAAGAGGCATGCCTGACCTTATCTGCATCGCAGCAGAGCCAGTCCCAGGGCTTCTGCATCCACTGATGAGCTAATCCACAGATGAGATAAAAGGGGAGTAGGTAACTAGTAGGATTTGCTGTTAAAAATTGCCGTTTCCCTTTTGTTCCTTATTTTATCACTAACAGTGAGCAGAGTGAGTACAAGTAACAGGACCCCTCACAACAGCAGGAAACAGCAAATGGCATCCTGGCAGTAGGCGGGAGCACAATGAAGCATGAAGTGGTAGAGGAAGAGGAGGAGAAGGAAGGCCGCTCTGGAAGTTCGTAAGCAATTCTTCTTCCCCAAATAGCAGTTTAGAGTCATATGACTTCAGGCATCCCTTATAAATTGGTATCATGCACAAAGTGTCAGAAATATCTGGTGACAGGAGTACAGACTGATTTAGAAGCTAGCCTTGAAGTGGATTCTCCTATAACATTCACTGAATTAGATGACTTGCAGGAATGTAGGCTTCACAAGTGCTAAGAACTGCAGGATTTCACCAGCAACTCACATCTTCATTCCATTCTTCAGAAATAAGGGGATAGTTACAGTCTGACACCCTCACTCTGAGGAGGCCACACCAGCTTTCTCTCTAGGGGTTCCTTCCAGGCTCACGGAATTGATAGAGTAAGTTGTGTCACATGAAACACATTCAGGGTTTCCTTTCCCAACAGTGTAACAAAAGGACATCAAACGTGGCTTTCCTTGAAATAGCACCTGTAAGTTCACATGTTCAGTCCCTGCAAGAACGATTAAGCCAGTCAGATGCTCTGCAGCCCCATGTTATTGGTAAGGGAAATCTGCATCACTCCCATGCACTGACTGGGAAAGCAAGCAGTCAGATCCTAATTCATTTTTCCAAACTTGCATCTAAAAATGTCTAAAATGGGCTAGCTCTGTATATTGACATCATTACTAAATGTCTCTGCTCACCATTTTCTGGAACACAATTTTAAGAGGCTTTCAACATCTTGAAGAAAAAAATTAATTTTGAAACTTTCTGAAACTCAAAATGCAGAAGCAACAATAAAGCATGAAAAGAGGATTTCAGCTGCAACAAAATTAAGCCTCAGATGTTAAAGCTTTTAATTCCCACTTGAGGCAGGTATTTCTGCTGTCCCACACTGCCTAATCCCTGAGAATTAAAAGTGAAATAATGCCATTTTCTACTATCCTGTTCTATCTCACCACCAGATTTATCTCCATTGTTAATTCACTCTAAAACTGTGCCCATAACCCCCACATATATGTACATAAACTAACACTGTTAATTCAAAATTTGGCATTTGCTTTTTCTTAGGCTGGCCTCAGGATGGCAAGTCTCATGCACAGGTTTGAGTGTAGCACTTCTTTCTCCGAGTTCTGTAAATTCCGTGTACAGTTAAAACCAATGAAACTTAACTGAAACAATTTTACTGCACGTGGTAAACTAGATCACTTTATCCCTCTTGGTTGTGATTACACAGATTGTGGTATCACTCCCGTAAAACGATAATGATGAGGCTAATAAAATACTTTTTAAAATACTGCATCTTCCCAGAAGCAGAGCATTCTTGATGGTCTTAATTCTGCTCTCAGTCACATGGGTGTAAATCCAGAGCGATTCTGACAAATTCTCTGAGCTTATTCTCTGTTAACTTTAATAGTGTCGCTGTAATTTCCCACTGTGTAGGGATACTTGAAAGTCACGTTGCAGCAGCCAAGGCTGACTGATACAGGCTGTGAGGCAACGCAGCAACATGGGCCGAAGCCCCTCAGTTCCACCCGTAAATCCGTGTTTGCTGGTTGATGTACCACTTGAAAGCATAATGCAGCATAAATCACAAGGCTGAAACGAGAAAACTAAAGAATTATGGCCAAGGCAGAGGAGTGATGTGTTTGATTCTTCTGCCCATTTGTGCTCAGCCTTTCAGGTTAAGCATGACTGACTGACTGACTTCAAAAGTAAGGATGTTTATAGGCCAAGGATCAATTTTCCTGGCATGACTGATGAACTCTGCATCAGGAGATTTAGACAGAACAGGAACTGTAGACTTATATAAAATGTTTGAAGGCACAGAACAATTCAGAAAAGGGCACTTCAGTTGTGATCAATGCAAGGGGACAGCAGATAACAAGTTGGACACTGAGTGCACTGGTCAAAACAAGTGCAATGGATTTGCTCATGGAGCACAGCACAGCCATCTGTAGGGTTGATCAGAAATTCATACCCAACCCAAAACTTCAATTATGGAGACCTTGAATGTACACTTCTGAAAGCATTCACAGCCCAGAAAAGGGATTAATGCCGGCATCATGTCCCTGCCTTAACAATTCATCTATGCTCTCAACCAAACCACCTCCCAGTCATCCAGCAGCACTCACTGCGCAAGGCAGGAAAACTGTACTTACTGACTGGAAGCGTTCGGAGGCAGAACAGGCAACACGTTCTTGGCTCCCAAACGTTATATCTAGGAACTCAATGCCTTCTGTGGTTGAAAAAGATTTATCAAGCATTGGAACAGGCTGCCCAGGGAAGTGGTTGAGTCACCATCCCTGAGGGCATTTAAAAGAGGAGTAGACATAGAGCTTAGAGATATGGTTTAGTGATGGGTTTTGGCAGTGTTAGGTGGGTGGTTGGACTAGACTACCTGAAAGGTCCCTGCCAACCCAGGCAATTCTTTGATTCTATGAAAACAGCAATACCTAAACAGTTTTAGTCATAGAAGAAAAGGCATCAAACCTTTAAATGTCTGACACTTCCCACACTATTCCTGGATACTTCCAGGAACAAATTAATTGTTTATTAAATCAGCCTTGCTCTTGAAAACCTGGAAGGCCACAAAACCTTGCTCCTAAATCAAGATCCCTTTGGCCCTTCTCCTGACAAACCTTCTAATCCTAAATATCCAAAACACTTAGAAACGCCCAATATCAAGTAACCACAGAATGGAGGGACAGTGTGTCCCCCACCCAGGACTCTGGACTTCAAGCACAACCCATAGATTTCCCTCGTGAAACGTCTCATCCTTCTCAGGCTCAGAAGCTGGTGATGGAGAGCATGGCATCACCTTCTTTCTCGGTCAGAGGCAGCCTAGGTGACCCTGTTGTGTATAATCAAACATTTACAGATATTTAAATACCTACATCCCACTGATTTCAGAGGCAAACAAGATCCTCACAGGATCCTTGAGGATCTGAGTCTGTACCTGATCTGAGCCTACTTTGATCTCATAAATCACGAAAAAAAATATTATGGTACAACAGAATACAACTGTGCAGTGATCAGGCCACAAAGTAACTAGCATCCACTGAACTAGAGCAAGAATCAAGCACATCCTGGACAATGCATAAAATACCTGATTTTGAAATAGGCGGTTTTGTTATTTCACTATTGTGATGAGAAGCCACAGACAAGTTGTGAAAAGTCACTCATGTCTACAACCCAAACATTACATAGGAAATGAGGGCTACCAAGAGCTTAATTAGACTTCACACAAATGCAGAAAAACCCTCCACGTGTCTTTTCTCATTCTCTGTTGGCAGGAAGCACAAAACCGAGAATCAGATGTGGAAAACACACACTTTCTACATGGGGCAAAAGCCTGAACCAGAACGTCTTCAACAAACTACTGTGTTTTGCTTTCATCCCAGTTTCCCACAACGCTTTGCACAGCAAGTGCCACCGCTGCTTGCTGTCTTGGCAGCATCAGTGACAGCTCCTGGGGTGCCCTTCTGTTTTCACACTCTGCACTGTGAAACGAGCCAGCAACAGTGTGCTGTGCCAGGCAGGACGCAGGGAATTGCCAGTGATCCTGCTCCTGCGCTGCAGCCCCTCCAGAACCCTAAGCAGCGACTGGGACTCCAGCTCAACTACTTTGCACTTCGTTCATAGCTTTTCTTTGGCCATGTGAAAATAAACAGAAGATAATCATCCACTAAACAGCCTCTTTTCAAGAAGAGTACTTCCAAAGACATATGATCTGCTTTCAAAAACTCCTGAGGATGATCCATGCAGCTACTAAAACTGCCAGCCAATTCTCTACAGCCAAAGTTTTCAGTTAATTCATCTACTTTTTTCAGTTTGTAATGTTTATTTAGCTTGGTTCACATCACACCTCCAGTTTTGAGGCAAAATCATAAACCATTGCATTGGCACAACTACGGGTGTGATAAACACTGGCAGGAGGTGAGAGGAAGTAGATTAAGCAGTGAGATTCCCATCGTCCTCAAACGCTCCTGCCAGAGGAACTGCAATGAGGAATTGCTCCCCGTGTCTGGAACTTACTCCTGGTCACAGCACTCACACATCCTTTACATAAATCTATGCTAGATTTCTACCCAAGTTCATGAATATGTCAATCATAATATGTAGTTGATCTAATCTGCACCAGTAGGAGTGTGTATGTGAAGAAGGATGGATGAAAGAGTCACTGGAAATCCGGGCACAAGAAACAGATGTTGAATGTAGCTGTATAAATTGGGTGGCTGTGACTGAATTCCCTTTCAGTTAAAAATGATGAGCTGGAAAAGAACTAAATTGGCAAATAAGTAGCTGAATTGGGTACAAAGTGTGCTTTGAGTTAAATGCACAATAAATACAGTACAGAGATGCATATTTTTCCTCCTCTAAGTAAATATGGCTTTACACTATTCTTTTACATATTCCCCATAAAATCAACCATTCCTATTTCAGGTTAACCAACCCCTTTTTTGTGAACTCTCCCTCTACTCACATGTACCTGGGGCACTTTCCACCTCATGCTCATGCAAGTGCTATTTCCACCTGGACAATTTCCCTTCAACCTCCTTCACAGGTTCTGCCTTGCTGTGTTATTATTTCTTGTTCCTTCCACTGCAATGCTTGGTGTGCAATCACTGCACCTCTCAGGACTCTGCACAATAGCTCTCTGACTGCTTTCCTTCTGAGGCTGTTGTGAAGATAGGGCTCGAGTCTAAAGCTGCTGCTCATGGACAGAGGGCATTCTGGTAGCTAGAAAGGGAGAAGGGATTGTCTGTGGTTTGTGACCAATTAGTCATGAGATGACTTCCCAGCTCCATTCACTTTGCCTGTAGTTACCTCAGATGCAGTGGGCAGGAAGCCCTTGAGAGGAGCTCAGCAACTTTGCCATGCTTGTCAAATGGCATCTTAAAATAATCATGGCTGTGATTACAGGACTGCTGCATACAGTCAGAAACTGAAGTCTAATAGTTAAAGATATTCCCGTCTTTTGTAAGAGATACGAAAAGGCAGCACAGAGAGACCATAATGGCAGGTCAGAGTTGGACAACAGAGGAGGAAAAGGGATAAACAAGCACAGGGCCACCCACACCAACACCTCTACTAATGGCACTGAGCTGAGATGGACACTGTTCATCATCAGTGACCCTGACTCACCTGCTGGCAGAACCTGGAAGGAGCAAAGCAACTGCAAGGGCTGTTCAACTCTGGTGAGGCCAAAGCCAACCTTCCAGCAGAACACTTGAGAGGAAACATGCCTCGTCACAGTGGTGCCCCATAGCTCACCGAGAAGGAATCTTGGCACGGGGGGCTGCTTGCTCTGGGCGCTCCTATGCGAGACTACTGACAGTGCTGGGATAACTGTTAGTCAACAATGCTTGCTGGTTTTATGGTACACAAGGTTAATTTTTTAACTTCAGGAGGAGGAGTATGTAGTTCTGATCTGTGCTGAACTCATGATTTCAGGTTGAAGGCAGATGAGATGGCTTGTATTTGTATTCTTGTTGTTTGGTGTAACACTCACCCTGCTCTGGGGACTGCTGTCAGCAACTCTGCAGCAACAATAGATGTATTCTCTGGAAATTACCACAGAACTTCACCACTGCGTTAACTGCTCAAATGCTTGTCTTAGAGATCATAAAACAGCTTCATAACTGAATTGTCAACTTTGATATTCATTCAATAATAACTGATTTTTGGAGAATGGGACAGCCTATAGAACAGCTGGGTTCCCTTGAAGCATCTCAAAGCTGAGACAAAGATCCTGGCGTCTGCAAAATGCTTTATTACACTCGATGGCACAGAAATTAACCAGCCAGCATACGTGTTAATATAACAAGGACTCTCTACATCTAAAAATTGTTGAATGTCATAGTTTGCCATGGTTAACTATGCCATTACCTAAGTATTTGAGTGGCTCTGAAAGCAGAATGCTTCTCAACAGAATGAGTTTCCATGCATCAATATCCCTTTTAGCTTAAGAGTAGATTGGAGGTTTCAGGTTGCCGTATGAGAAACACTGGTGGCAACGCTTCTCAGACCTCTAATAATTTCCACTATTAGCTGAATCCAGACACTAATATTATGTCTTTAAAATACTCTGAGTAAAATTTGTTGACAGGTATATTGCTTTTTTTTTTTTTTTTTGGTAAATGATTTAACCAAAAAATCTGCACTTTCCAAATTGTACTCACAAATTACCTAAATGCTACTACTCTGTCTTTCAAAGAGCATCAATACCAAATGCATTTACCACACGTTAGGAGACCCTTGCCATGTGTGTTTAGAGCAGTGCTCCCTCTGGTCTGGCTCCAAAGTTAAAGCATCTGAAGTGTAAATTGTGTGTGACACAGCCAAGGAAACCCACTTTACTTTAACCTTGTTAATGGCGAGCCAGATGGAACCGCTGAGGCCACCCATTGTTCGGGTTTGCATTTTTGTGTAATGCCATGGTGTAGGTCCATAGGGCCTCATGAATTCCCCTCCTCTGAATATATACTGTGCTGTTAAAGGCACTGAAAGGATCAAGCTCTGCTCTGAGAGCAGCTGGCTTTGTATTTTTTTTAATGGTTGTTAGCAGCAGCAGCAGGTCCATTCTACTCCCCCATTCTCCCATTGCCCTTCTTAAATCCTGATCTGTCGGTTCCTGAGCAAAACCAAGCCCCAACTCTGTCCTATGCGTCACACCAGACTTACCTCTGGTTCATTCCCCCAAACATTCATCAAAAAGTCTCAGATTTTCCCTCCCTTGCAGCCTCAGAACCTGCCCCAGTGGTTATTAATCAAGCAAATAATCATTACTGACTTCATCAGCAGTCAGGTCATAATTTCTTTCCTACCAAATCCAGGTGAGCTGTGCCTGCATTATTTTTGTTACTCATCATTGTTTTCTGAAAATTTTATCTAATTTCCCAGTCTTATTTTGTGCTTTTAGGATGAAAATGAGTTCTGAATAGATAGCCCAGAGCAGATGCTCGTGCTGCAGAAGATAACATCTCAAAATGATGTGCCATGATGCTGCAATGTCAGACGTTTGTTAATGAAAAGCTGCAATGAAGGACTTAACAGAGGTAGTGAAAAACCCACGAGACTACAGCTGGTTGCCTCTCAGGCTTCCAGCTGTGGTGTGAAGTACCAAAAGGTGTTGGGTGGCTGGGAGAGGGGAGTACTCTTCTCCCCATTTACTACAGATGTGGTGCAAGCTGTTCTGAACAGCGTGAAGCCATCCCTCCCCAATGTGCCTGCCATCAGAAAAGCAAACTGCACCTCACGAAAAGGACACTGAAGCCAGAAATGACTGAGCTGCACCACTGAGCACCAAATAATGCATCCACCTCTTTGCAAGAAAACTTTAATATACTCCTGAAGACAATGCAGCTAACATAACTTGTGTATGATATTACAGGGATGATGCAGACAATTAATCATCTGTTCTTACAGAAAATACACAGAGGGTTTGGCAACACTAGGGCTGATCAGGTTATTAAAAGGGCTGAGAAACCATAATCAATACTTCAGAGCAAATTCCCTGACCTGTTCAAAGTGACTTGCTTTTGCACTACACTGGCAGAGTAAGGAAGGAAATCCCCCCAACGGATTCTCAGGTAAGTGCCTCATCTGGCATCAGTGCCTCATTTCATACTCACTGAAATATATTCCTGCCATTCCCATCTGGCTTAATGTGCCTTTGGGCAGAGAAGTCAAGAGAGACCTGAAGCTCAGCAGCACTGAGACTGCTGTAGCATCAACCAGAGTAGGGAATCAAGGACCTGATAGCTTCTCTTCTTTTCTTCCCCAAAATTGCTCCAGACACAGTCGGGAAGAGCAACTTCTCGCTTCCTACACTCCCCAAAATGCCGGCCAAACTCCCTCCTGGGCTTTCTACAACTGCTGGAAAAGCCCTGGGCCAGCCATGGCTGGCTGCCATAGAGGAAGATCAATAAACTGGGGAACCACAGGGAAGACACACTGGCAGGAAAGGTAGAACAGGATAAACCTCTACTTTCTCCCTGCAGCAAGAAGTTTAAATCCTGTCCCTCATCTCTTTGTATTTCACATAACTAGTAGAGTGTAAATTAGGAAAGTTATTTTTAACTTGGATAGTTCTTGAACATGGTTGTCTTTAAAGGATGCCTAGATGCTACGAGGTGGCCCAGTGGGATACACTGCACAAGGCACAGCAGTTTCATACTCACTATGTTGTTAAAAACATTTTTAATTCTAAGTCCTAAACCACAGGGGAGCATGGAAGGTTCAAGACAAGTGAAGCTTTTGGACTCAGTAAACTATTTTTATCCAGTTCAGAGTTCGTGTGGTAAACCTTACTTTAACGGGTAATTTTCCCTTGTGCACTCTGACAGATCCTTTTTGAAGGCCAGAAAACCTTTAGTACATTTCCATTGTCTAAGAAAATAATCTAGTTAACAAAATACCAATAATAGGTAAGGTATAATAATAAAGGTAAGTCACAAATTGCAATTGATAGAACTAATATTGCACTTCACCCACTTTTTCTAATTTTTCCAGGTGTTCTCTCTGAGTAGGATGCAAGGCTGTCATACATATTTTGACACTGGATTGGCTTGATTGCCATTGCCTGCAGTTTTTGTGTCCTTCTTTCATGAGCACTCTTTAGCCCTAAGTCCATATCCCTAAGCAAAAGCTGTTAATAACCCTGGATGGATGTGACACTGGGTACTTCAGCACCCTAGGATGGAGATTATATGCCCCCCTTGATTTCAGCATGTTAAGCTTCCTTGAAGCTTTGTTTCTTTCAGAAGCAGCTGTCTGCATTTCCATACCTTAACCCGCCTCTTGCCACCAGAGTTAAAATCACATGTGTATCTGTTAGGAAAAAATAGCTGCAAAAGTGTTTTTCCTATGAAGTCTTGTAGAATGAATTAGTTCAGACGGTGACATTCCTCTGATGATGATGAGAAGAAGAAAACCTTAAGTTGTTCACAGAAAGGGGACTTTAGTTACCAATATCACAATCTTTGTACAAAAGGAACTCTGAATACCATTAATATGGCTGTAGAGCTATATCATAAATTATTTTTTTAAATGAACCTTTTTTTGTTTGGTCTTGTTTGTTTAAGGTACTTGTTTCACTTTCTTGGTAACTGAGGGTAAATATAAGATTTGCAATAAAACTAGTTTGCTATCTCAACGTAGTAAATTAGCCATTTTTAACATGGGTTTATACTTGATCAGTATTTATGAATGCTTTGAAAACTCACTGATTCCTAACAAAGATTAGGAAAATATGTATGCCTGGAAACATCAGGGCACAACATGCTCTTATTTCCTTTGGAAGCCTGGAAAATACAACACTGGATGGATCATGTACTGAGTTATAAGGTTACTAGGTTATATACTGAGTCACAAGGTTGCTGACATTTATGTGTACTTTTCAGCACGACAATACCACTAGCTTCAAGTGCTGACTTTATATAATCCTTTCTTTCCACTCAGTGAGAACATTTCCTTTGAAGAACAGTCATTAAGAAACTTGAAACATTGACTTCTTGAGCATTACACACACTCTGTAACTGTTGCATATAGTAAAATTAGACAGAAAGAGCATGATTTCTGCTACTGTGTATGAAATTTAGGTTATTTTTTTCCTTCTCACAAAGGCAGTAGGTTATCACTTTAGTACCTTTAAGTTCCAAAATAAAAAATTGAAACTGTAACACACTTGAGATAGTGAATGTGTGAAACAGCAGATCACTACGTCAGGAAATGCTAGTTTTAGTACCTATCTCCGATTGCCTTCACATCATTCGCAGCAGTTCAAACTAATGCAAGAGAAGCAGAAAAAAAAATCATTTGAAACTGGTTGCTTGGAGGAAGGTGGTGGGGAAGGGAGAGCTGTGACTATACCACACGCTGCAGTCCTCCCAGTCTGCCACTCGCATCTTGCAAGTTTTGAGGAGCAGCTGCTGAAAGGCAGGAAAGGAACTGAGAAACGACCGCTGCATACACGCTGCTCTGTCATACTGGAACGCCAGACTGGAAGTTCACAGGGAATTAAGCCTGATCACTGCAGCTTTTAAAGGCTGCTCTTCAGCCCCACAGGGATGCCAGGACCAGAGCTGAGGAACGCTGCTCACCTTCCCACAGCTGCCAACTTCCCTGTACAGTTTAATACAGAAGTTAATGGTGTGGTGGCACCAAGGCATCTACAATAGGCAGGATTTGCTCTTCTCATTCAGTGTTCTTTCTCTGGCCAGGAAAACCACAAGCTGCAGCCCTGCTAAAAGCACAGACCATCGCTCTTCTACAGAACAGACGTGTAGTGGGATCTGGTACTTCAGATCTGGGCAGCAGTCTGACAGGGGAAGCTCGAATAGGAAAAGCCTTGCCTGGGATGCTCCCTCAAACCCTCTCTGAGCTCTTGCTGGTGCCTATTTACACCTCTGGCCTTTCGGAGGCTGAACCCAGTTCCCCAATGGGTTTTGTGCTCCTGACGCTTTCCTCCAGTGAACCCTCTTAAATCACCACCTGCCACTAAGGAGGGCAGACCTTGCATCTCTCCTACTACAGGGACCACAAAGCCACCACCGTGTTGCGAGGCACATCTCTGCCATGTCGAGCACATGTTTCATGCCAAGCTGCCTGTACTCCAGGTAAAACCACTGAACACAGAGCTGCTACCAAGAGGCACCCCCTGCTCTGCCACCACCCTATCCATTTGATCCCTGGTACCGTTTTTCCTTGCCTTTTTTGTGGCAGGATTAGTTTCTCTGTTATGGTCCCTGAAGTGGTTCTCTGAGGGATTAGATCAGCACCAGCGACCCTGCAGGGAGAGGATCACAACGCTGGCTGGGAGTGCAGGGGGGCGCACAGCAGCCGGCCAGCCCCGCGCCCCTGCCAGCTCCCGGTTATGTGAAANCCCCCCCCCCCCCCCCCCCAACCCCTAGGATGCTTTAGACTTAAAACTAGTGCAGTATTGCTTTCTGAAATTTACAGTATTTTCAGCTTAATAGCATGTCTCTAACAAGCAAAAACACCCCAAAAGGCATCATTTGTCAGACACACAAAAAATTAAGCTGGATCGTGAAGCACAGCTGTCTGAGTCTCTGGCTGAAGCGTTTTGGGGTGATTGCTGGGGAGAATTTTGTCAAGCCTGGACCAGACTTAGTTAAATACCAGCTGTGTGTCCCCAGGGAATGTCAGCACGTGATGAGGAAGACTCCCAATATAAATCTATGTATTAATGGGCAGAGGCATGAGATACAGAACCAGCCACTGGAAGTTTAGGCTCTTGAAATTCAGCATACAATTTACAATTACATACATGATTTACAAGCACATACAAAGAGGGGGGAAAGATCTCAGGATGTTCAATGCCTACATCAACGATAACCTAAATGTACACATCTACTACATGTTTAAGAACACCATTATTGACGCAAGGAATTTTAAGGTAACTCCCCAATCTGAAAGAATCTGTCTTGGATCCTCCCCGAGGTTTGGCCAAGACCATCTCTGTACCTTCCCCATCTGCTGAGTGGGCACATACCAACCCAATTACACTTGGTAGGGGAACACCGGGCTGACCAGATGGCAGAGTTTATCTTACTTCCAGAGAGGCTCTTTTCCTCTGTAGAAAAGCTCCTCTTTTTCTGCAGTCTTTACTGCAGCATAGGCAGAATTAAGTTATTGGCACACTCTGCCAAACAGGTCTCTAGGGCTCCATCTATTACAGTGTCCTCAGGAGAAGTCTCCTGACCATGTTGCTTCACCATCTCAGCAGTCTCACCCCTTGGGTGCATTCAGCAGTGTCACAAGCCTGTTTGAAATACCAGCAGGGGAATGTAAAAAGCGCCTGTCGTTTTGCAGCAAGAGCTGTGCAGCCCATCCTCTTCCAAGAGGGGCCACCCTGGGACACCTGAGTCTGCTCATCCACGTCCCACACAGCAGCAGCAGAACCCCTACCGTCAGGCCATACACACGTCATCCTTCCTCAAATAGCTGTGCACAGCCAGGAAAACCAGCCCTCCTACTCCCCAGGGCTACAAACCAGCCACAGGCACAGCCAGCCTGGCACTTGGTGCCAAGCCATTCCCCCACCAGCCTTCATACATCTTCATTTGTGTTGGCTTCCACAGATCATGTACACCCCATGCACACAGTGTTCCTTGGGCAGCACAACCTTGTGAGCACCAGCAGAGAGCTGAATCCCAGCCATGCATCCTGGACCACCCTGGAAAGCACATAGCTACAATCTGTGCTGGTTTCTATCTCTCAGTCAGTTCACAGCTGACCCATGGCTGGCACTCCACTTCCGCTGAATCATGTGAAACACACATGTTAAAGAAGCTCCTCTAACTATTCCTCACCTTTTCTGGAGGAGGGAATAGGGACATAAGGAAGGAGAACACCACAGCTTCCCTGATTTGGGGCAGTCCACAGGAAGGAAGTCATTAGGTTGGAAGCAGCCTTGACTCCATCTGCTGCAGAGAGAGGAGGACTGCCCATCCACCACTTCTCTGTAATCCTGTGAGCCCCAGTCCCACAGAGCATATCCAGCCATCCCTTCACAACATTCCCTCCCAATCTTAAGCTCTTCACACTTCCAACCCGACTCTGCTCCTAATCATCACATTTAGCTTTTACATACTAATATGCACGAACCATTTTGGAGGTCACAGCTGGCTACTTCAAAGAAATAAGGGTTTTTAAACAACTGACAGATTATCATTGAATAAAGCAGTGCCTTTAAAAAACAAAAAAAAACCCCAAACCACAAAAAGGTTTGTTTCAAGCCTTTACACATAAACCTCTGTGTCTCTGTGGAATCTTTTATTTTTTCTTTAACTAAATGAGAAAAAACTTTAAGAAAACAATTCCAAGGGAAACGAAAATGGATTTATATGCCACACACAAACTCTACTCCTCTACAGCGTTAACAAAATATGCAAGCTTAAGCAAATTTCCCACCTGCTATCATAGAAGGGGAACATGGTGGTGTTCTGTTCCCAACACAGCATCTCATTATAGCAGCCAGACATTTCCACTATAGTGATTAGCGTGCATCCACTGTCACAACTGATTTCCAGTACTAATACCACCTTCTGATTAATATACTTTTTCTCTTACAGTCTCAACCATAATCTGCAATTGAAGGATTTTTTGCAGGTTTGTGAAAACTCTCAGCTGATCATCTTACCCAGGGAAGACCATGGATGTAAAAGGTGCATGTCGTGGCCTTCTGTCCTTACTTCTGCTGTTACCTGGCCTACAGAGAGCAAGCTCACACAGTCATATTTCTTTGGCCTGATACCTCATTCTGCAGAAGGGGACTGAGGTAAAACCAGGGACTCTAGGATGCCCCAGCGGAGAGAAGCAGGAGAAAGGAGCACACAGACTGAGGACCATTGGCTGGTTAGACAAAGGTGTCCTACTAAGGGAACAGATGCAGTACCTTCTAGAAAAATAACAGTCATGAAGAATCTTAGCTACCAGCAACTGCAGTAAATTAAACTGGGTCTCAAAGCCAGGATTTGCCACGATCCACAGCATCACTTGGTTACGTGACTACCTGTACCAAGCTCACCTGGTGGAAGTTTTTAATAGAAAGGGAGTATCACTGTCAGTGAAAGAAACAAACAATAATCACTAATCAGTTCCTGCCAGCTTTACGATGCAACTAGAAAACCAATGCTTGGGGTTTGTGTTGTTGTTTTTTTTAAACAGATGAGGTCACCAACATGTACATCTCATTCTGAACCCATTTCTTACTAAGTCATTTTCCTTTTGATACCCTCTTTCTTCAATGCAGCTGAGGCAGCCTTTGACAAATCTGTGGTGTATACATATTGCAGATACACAACACATATGTAAACAACAGATTTAGTAAATGTTTTTTTGGCTCTTCACAATTAAACTAATTCTTCCATGAAATACATATTAACGCTATACTTGTATAAAGGCTATTATTGTTCTGCCAAATCCGAAAGCTTTCAGATTTGACTCGTTCATATTTTATGCAAGTACTAAAGCAAGAAACATGGGTCTTTAGGAGAAATGATATCTAACATATTAGATATAATATGATATACTTGTAAAGATTTTATAGACAGCTATTGCCTGAAGTATCTCATAGACGTTCACGTTCACCTGGCAGTTGTGAAGAACTATAACCACACCTGAAAAAGAAAACCAACATGCTTCTTTGCTGGTTTCTCATTTAAAGAAGCAGCTAGAAACAGAGGCGGACCACAAATCCCAATAGTCTCTTCAACAAAAAAGGCCACCAATAATCCAGATTTCTGAAACCTGAACTCAATTGCATTACTACAAAAGGTATTTTCTAAGGAATTCTTATTCCGACAAGGAGGGGGGCAGTGCAGGCTAAACCCTAGAAAGCAAAGCAGAAGAAATCATCTCTTTATGGCAGTTCATGGTAAGGAAGTGACTCAGCTGAGGCAAATTACAGAGTCCATTTGGAGATACTGATTCCAAGAGCACTGGAGGCTGCAGTTTGTAATCTGGCGCAGCTGCACTGCCAGAATTTTCAACCTTCACAAGTACATCAGCCTGAAAATACTATTTGCAGTAATTCTGATCAGTTTTGTCTTGCTCTGCAGCAATTTTTGATTGTGAAAATAACAAGTGAGGGAACAGAGGATAAATTCCCCACCTATTTCTCACACAGATCAAGCAAAAGCAAAGCACAGTTTCGTTATAAAATGTCAATTGTCATTTCTAAGTAATTAAAAAAACATGTTATTACCTCTTTGAGTTTTGAATTCTTGTTCCTCAAACTCAGCAAGCAGTCTACTCTGCCCTGCAAGCTACAGCACACGAAACTTGGAGGCAATTCTTAGTACATTTAGAACTAATCCAACAATGATTAAGGGATGAAAAACTTCCATCACCCTACTCTCCAGTAGAGCAGTTTTTGATCTGTAGATCTTGGGTATCTACAAACTACTTTTAGAGGGTTGGTAAAAGATAGTTAAGAAAAGGAGGCTTGTGGAGAGGATGTTTGAATCATCACACAAGAAGATACGTACATCCAACAAAAATCCTGGGAAGCAGGTCTCCCAGATTAAGAAAAAAATGTGTGTGTATCACTGTTCTCTAATAATTCAAATAGCCAAAAAGCACAGTTACAATTGTAATTAAAACCAGCAGTGATTTTAAGTCTTGCATGGACTAAGAAAGAAACCAATTCTGCATTGAAGAGTTTACTACCGAAACAGACAGAACAGAGCAAAGGTAGGGAAAGGGCTTGGGCAAAGAAGAAATTTATCTTAAATCCTGTCAGGCACACTATCTTTGGAGTTGCTTAACTTTTTTCATTTATTAATCAACAATCCTCTGTTCCTTTACAATGATTCATTCATTTTCACAAGTAGGTATCCAAAAGCTGCTTTGTAGGAGAGAATTAGCTCTCCATCCATTGATCCTGTTGATGTATTTGACCACAGAGAGAACTGGCACGCAAGAACCACAAAATGGCTGATCAGGAGCTACACCATTTTACCCCAAGAATTCAATTCAAACGGGGACCGGATCCCCAAGATCCAATAGCATTCAGGGTTGGTCCTGCCCCTTCAGACACTCCCTGTTTTCCCTGTGGTACTCCTGAAGATGGGGGCCACAGCTGGTTGAGGCATTACCACTGGGGATATGGGGCAGGCGGCCATGGTGGCACCGCTGGGGTCACAGAGCACACCCAGCCACGGCAGCTCTTGCACCTGGTAGAGCTTCTCCAGCCACCCCAGTGAAATGGCAGGAAGGAAGCAGAGCGGTGGCAGCATCCGTGGGAACAGTCCTTAGGCTGCTGCAGTCCACAACAGCTCCTCCTGCTTTCCCTTCTTTTCCTTCCATGAAAGAGGAAGAAATGATGGTGACCATCTTGCTCAATTTCCTCTCATGCACAAGTTGGGGCTAAAAGCTACAAAAGGCTGAGTTTAGCCTTTAGAACAGTGAGGAAGGCTGTGAGCTTGGAAGGGGGTTTAAATCTCAGACCCTTCACTCTCAAAAGAACAATAATAACGTGGAGGTTAGACTGAGGCTTACAGATATCTGTCTGCTTCAGTTTAGCTGTATTCTGAAGTACTTCACTTAGTAGCCATAGAAGCACCTGAATTCATACACTCTTAGTCAGAGCCTGCACTGGGAGATATCCATGACTGTCTTTTTTCCCTGCTAGGTGTCTTTGCACACTGAAACACTAGTCTGGCTTTGGCATGTGATACTGAAACCACTTTTATTTTCACTTTAAGCAAGTCAAAAATGTGATTCCTTACACAAATCCTTGAACTTGTATAATTTTCAGCTGTGGAAAGGCATCTTTCTCTAAACAGTATCATCTTTGAAATGGATTGTACCGATGAGAGATGAAGTCCTCATTCTTCTAAAAACACATACTAATGAAATTTGAACTATGACAGACAAGAGCAAACAGTGCTGCTTTCTTTTAAATCAATTTCTAATCTATGAAAGAACATTCCTTGGTGACAAGTTTCCATTGGAAAGGCATTCTCATTTGAAAAGCTTTAAACAAAACAAAACAAAACAAAAAAAGAGTTGCTTACAAATGTTTTTAAGTATCAGAGTCAGGAAATTTAAACATGGGACTCATTTTCTCTATGTACTGAGAGCACCTGTATTCTCCAGTGAGAGTGAGGAGGGGTCTTCAGACCACAAGCAAGATTCAGGTTCCACAACATTTACTATTGCTGCTTGTTAAGAAATACAGCTAATTAAGTGCATGCAGGCTGTATGATCAGATCCTGAATTATTATCCTAAAAAACGCTGCACAAAAGCATTTAGTATACAAAATACATAGTGTTTTTATTCTGAACAGGCATTATGCTCCTCTGATAAAAAAAATTCTTCAGTGTTAATGTCCTCAAATAATATAAATTGCTTGCATCAACAAACACAGTACAATTAGCTTGTTACCCTTAAACTGAGTTTAAAATAAGCAAATTGTTTGATGACTTTGATGTTTTCCACCCAAAATGTGCTGGCTAATTTTTCCATTCCAGTTCCCATTCCAATCTTTTAACTGCCTTAATCTCCTGCCCTCAGATGTTGACCTCCTAAGAACAGAGGTCATAGGTTAGCACAGACAGACCTCAAAAGATCTGGACTATCAATTCATGCCTGAAAGATTTCTCTTCCACAAAAGAACCACTAAAAAAGCAAATTCCAAAATTGAGCTCCACAGGCTGCATAAAATATAAACTTGTTGATATGTTACATTCATAAATATTCTAAAAAGATTGGGTCTAAAGGGTGTGAATTAATTTTTGTAGGATACAAAAATAAATAAAACCAATGGCATCGACAGGGAATGACTGAACTTCAAAGATAAGAAAGGAAAGCTCTAGACAGGAGAGAATTAAGAGTTGCCATCTTTAACCACAGATACCTATGCATTAAATGTTTCTAATCTCTGCACTCAAAAGTAGCATTTTTCCACATTAGGCATTTTTAAACATGATCTGTTTTCTCGTAAGGGTGAAAGTATGAGATTAACTAACTCAGAAAACGAAACAGCACCAGCTTATACAAATTTTACTGATTATTAATGAGACTACTACCCCATTTTCTTGCCGTAATCAGCCATACAACAGATTCCTCGCTGCTTGTTTGCTCAATGAGCATACAGCTCTCATTAGAAAAAAAAAGCCAGATGTTTCTTTTCTGTGCATAAATGACATGTATAGATTGTAAAGGAGAAAGATAACTTCATGAGGCTCCAGTGAGTTAGAAATACAGGGATAATAAGAACAAACAATTTTATAAAATTATTTCTGAGTGCCAAGTAAAATGTGTACGTTATACAATGTACATAAGGGCAAAAATGAAGTGATTAATGATACTCCCACTTTTTAATAGCAGAAAATCCTATTGAACTGTTTAACAAAAAGTAAATTAAAACACTGTGGGGTTGGGTTCTTTTGACTTAGAAAACTGAAGTGCTTCACACATTTAAAGTAATTATTAAGAGGAGATGTAGGCACATATTCCTAGCATTAATTATATGAGGAGCTAGCCATGATTCTCCAAAAATGTATCAAAGCACAAAACCATGGAAAACTGAGCCTGATCAACAGGAAATTAATGATTTTTCATAAACATACCAGCAATAAGTGATTTACAACAACTAGCTCAAGAAAAAGAATGCAAATAAAACCAAACCTTTAAAAAAGTAAATAAATAGGCTTTGCTTACATCTGAGCTAGAGACAATTTCTAATCCTATTGCCAACTACTGATTATTCCCTCCCATTGATGGAAGAAGCAACACGGCATAATTTTATAGAGCAGCTCCTCTCATTATGCAGAGGCAGACTGACACACACACTATTGTTTTGTTTTACATTATTAGTTTAGCACAATAAAAAGGCAGAGCTCCCGATTTTAAACACTAGCAAATCCAAAGCTGAATTAGCAAATCTGAATTGAATGTTTGAATTGAAACATTGAAGTATTTCAGCTTTTTGTATTGATCAAAAGATACCCATTTATCATTGAGGAAATCAAAGCATTCTGGTTAAACTTTGATGCAAAGGCTGTTACAACATTAATTGCAGACAATGAAGTAAGAGCAGTCTGTGGTTTGCTATTGTTTTCAGAGCTGTGTGAAGTAAATTAAAAACTTAGCATTTAAACTGGCCAACAGCTAAAAGAGTAAAAACTCCAAGTAACTTTTAGGCTAAAGAAAGCCACTCAGCACAAGACCAGTGCAATTTAAGTAAATTTTTGTACTTTCAGCTACTCATTGTAAAAGCTCGAGTGCCAGGAGCCTCAACACCAATAAGATTATAAATGAACAGAGATCAAAGAAAAGAAATTCTTTAGCTCCCTCCCATATTTCATAGTGACCCTTCACAACTCCTTCCTCCTTAACTGTTCCATGGGTCTGTTACTGAGCAAAGCCAGCTCCCTCTACTCCATCAATAATGCCAGCCTCAGCTCGCTATTCCTCCAGCTCAGCCACGGCCACCTTTGTTCTCTCTTGCACATGTCAGTGCAAGACAGTCTCTCCGGTCTCTTCATCCTCGTCCTACTCATCCTGTCACACGTATGGTTTCAAAGAAAAATTGGTTCAGATCCGTAAGGCCAGCTGCTAGTCAGAGGATTGTTCTTTCTAACTCCTACCCCTTACCTACAAATTCAGTGTTCAAAAGAGAAGGGAACAATTTACATTGTAGTAACAGCGTGTAAACTGACATGTGAATTCTCCTGCATGGCCTTTTCTCATTTGCTACATGAAATATAACATTAGTTAGGGTATACTTCTTCAGTTAACTCAATTCAATGTTTGGACACACCACTGAAATCCAGCTGAATCTTGAACACCATATGGGAGTACTGACTTTGGGGCAATCACTAAGGTACCTTGACGTATTACAAACACTACTTTGCAATGGCTCTATGAAATCGGGTGATTTAATTGGTCTCAATAAAATGCACAAGATTCTGGAGCACAAGAAAAAAAAGGCAAAAACATTTTCCAGAGGAGCCTTATTCAAGGTGCCCAGTTTGGATCACCAGAGCCCACAGAGCACTTACTGTTTTATAGCACCCAGTATGTTTAGGGCAAAGCTCAAACTGAGCAACTGTTACAGATAGGAACATTTGGTGGTTCTGCAAAACAAACTCCAGATGTGTCACATTTGTCACCTGGTAAACACGGAACACACAGCAAGCAGACTCCTGCAAAAAGTCCCATTTCAGATCAACCCTCCCATGCCTGCTGGAATCTAACCACCCGGGTCTTCACAGGGCTGCAAAGCAGGAGCTCACATCCCATCATCCACCCTTCAGCTCCTTGTGCACCGGAGCTCTTGACTTGCAGGAATCTTTCAAAATGGAGGAAACTTTGATTCCATCCCTCTTTGTGCCTGCCAGGATTCAGGTTTCTCTGCACTCCCCCCTGAAGAGTGTCTGAACTACCAGCTTTGAGGTGATAATTTGGAGACTGGGAGAACTTTGTACTTCTCACATTGACTCTATTTTCAATGGTCAAGCCCTTCTCTTCCCACTCCCCTTCCTTATCTCCCCCAAATCTGTATGTGATTTCGCATTCCTGTTCCTCCCTAATCTTCTCTTTATCTGTTGTCCTTGCAATATTTTTCTGTCACTCTGAGGGATCATACATGCCTGTGGAGGATTTCTATCTGAGCTCCACTGTTTTACTTCTCCACTTCTCTGAACAGCCTCCCATAACCAGAAGTAACTGCAAAGTCCCACTCAGTCCTGCTCATTCTGGATGGACAAAGGCACTGTTGCTGGGCAGGGGTGGCTTAAAACAGTGCTTTTTTTTCCCCAAATAAACCTACCTTTCCTGGTGCAAATACACCCTCAAACCCATTATTTACTTCAGGACATAGCCTATGTCTTATTACCTGCTTGAGAAGTGCTCTAGCACACTGGAGGTGCACTTGGGGGGTGGGAGGTGTGCACAGTGGGAACAGCAGTAGCGTGCCTGCACCACCACTACAGAGCTGATGACTACCTCCGTGACACATTCCTCTTATATAATGAGCTGCTCAGCTTCTTGACAAAATAAGATTATCGAAGTCAATTCCCATTTTTAAATGATTCATATTTAAGTAGGTTTGATCTTTAAGTGTCAGGGACAGAAACATGAAGCCACAGCTAATAAAAGAAACAGCTGTAGCAATTTGAAACTATATTACTGTACAGACTTTAATAATTTGAAGTTAAAGGGCTCCAGAACTTTTATTCCTTCTGAAAAGCTTCAGATTAATCAACAGCAGTAAATCATAGGCAATGTTTTGATAATTAGCAGCTATGCTGTGTAATTCAGTTTTCCCCAGGTTTCAAGTTCTTGGTATCTTTTTTCAACAGGCCAATTTATATGGCAAATGTTTCCATCATCAGGAATCACCATTAGAATTTTTGCTTAGTGTCAGATGCTTTGAGCATGTTTTCCAGGTGATGCTGGAACACAACACATCAATAAAAGCAAGGAAATGCAACTGTTTTTCCAAAATAAAAGGGATTTGGGGTTTAATTATTTGCACTGAACAATCCTGCGTTACGGCATAGCACAGACTGTGTGCATCTTTTTAAAAGTTTGTCCCATGAGCAGTTCTGTTCTCAGCAAAAAGCTCTCTGTAGTCAGGGTCAACGTCATCAGGGAAATCTTTTCAAACAATGCCCTCTGCCCTACTACTTCCACAGCACAGGCTTAAGTATTTACTGAGTTGGGCCCTGAAAACGTAGGCACTTTTTGTGTATTCTTGTCTGCTTGAAAGTAGTATATTCGTATAGCAGTAAGGAATCAAACAGCGAGAGATACATTTGAATTAAGGCAGAAGTCACTGGTTGTATTAGGAAGAATTTTAGGAACAGAAATGATGCTTTGTAAATTATTTCCTGAAATGCTATTAACATACACTCTACTGAAGTTACTCAATCCCCGCTATATTGAGAAAAGTTCACAATTCTTTCTCGCTTCTAAATTCCTTCAGATACCATTCCTTCAGCTAAGACTCCAGTACAATCATTAGGCATATCAGTACACCATAGCAAAGGCCTGAATATATGCTGGTACTTTACTGTAAACAAGATAGAGCTCTTCCCTGGATGAAAGAGGGTGAAATACTCAGAAAACATGAGGCCTGAGAAGGGCCAATTAAATAAAAAAATTACTTTCTGATTAAAGAAAAATATCCCACATTCTGAAAAGAGTGTATGTACTTAAGAAACCCATCTGCTGCGCAGGGACAGCTTTAATCTACATAAGGCTGCGTAAAATCACACCTTCCTACTCTCTTCATCTGTTCCTTCTACATTTTCAGAATTGGATCTACTTTAGCATCAAATTTGGATTTGTTATTATAAACACTATGAAAAATTTGGGGCCTATTGCTTCTTAACTGTACGTGCATACAAACACTACTGATGAGAACTCTCTTCAGGCTCTACTCTGTTCTTAATACAAGCTTGCAATGAAGAAAATCAGGCTTAGATAACCACTCATCGGTAACACTGCCGCCAGGTTCCCAGCTCCTGCCTTAGTTCAGAAATCTGCATTCAGTTGGAGCATCAGAAGGCACATCTGATGGAAAGGAAGCACATAGTTCTGGGTGTTTCATTGATCTGTACCCCTAACTGCAAGGCCCAATTCCCGCTGGCACCCAACGGGCGTGCAAGTTCATCAGCGATGTGGTATCTCAAACGAGCCCTTGCTTTCAAGCTGCCTTTTGATGAATTTGGTAGTTAAATTGTGTATAACCAGAAAATGGCCTTTCGAATGAACGAGGAATTGCCTCTGCCAACACTCAGCACACAACAGTGTGCCTGGGTACCCCAAAATAACTCAAGCTGATCTCGGTCTCAGAAGCAGCACGGCTGGCAAGAGATCAAATTGAGCTCTGCAGCCTGCATCTAAATACAGGCACTTGTCTTTGCAAATTAAACAATGTTCTCTGCATTTAAAATTTCAAATGGCGTTTCCTCCATGCCTTTTGAGAGGCAAATGCTTTTATTCTAATATTAAACAGATTGTTATGCACAACTGCAACCATTTCTACATCTAGTTCCAACATTTGAGTACTGAACCTTTGGCTTGCCATCCTGGATCTGTTTGAGGTATGGAAATAGGCAGGAAGAGAAACCCTTTATCTTTGGAGGAAGGGAACTCCCCACGCTGTGTGCTGGATGGGGGGACAGAAGCCAGGCAGGCCATGGCTTACTGTTTTCTGAGAGCTGAGGCTTTCCTGCTTGCTCTCTCACTCTGGGGCATTTATTCTACCATAGCTTTACAGCTGGCGTTTCCAGAAGCCTGAAGTTTAGCTATACCCAAGGCTGGATATGAAATCATGACAAATAACGTACAGTCCACAGATATTTGGCACTATACACACCTGTCAGTGGCAGTTGCTTTGTCCTTCCTCCCTTAAACCACCTTCCTTTCATCTTTTGGTAAAGAAAATATGTGGTCTCAGAGATCTGATTCTCTTTCCATCAGGCTGGATGGACCAAGTCCTGGAAGGGCACCATGTGTAAGGTACGCAGGAAGGCTGTGGCTGCTGAGGTCTCCTTAACACAGATGGATAATGTAGAGATTTTAACAAGGGCTGTCTAATAAAGATATGCTTTTCAGCAACTTATAACTTAGACTTGGGTGGGTCTGCACAAAGACAAGGACAGATTAACCCTAGAGATCCATCTCCAAGCCAGCTTTCAACCCTCTGATCCACAGCATCGAGTAGCAGCTATTTTTAAAAGTTACCTATTTTTTTAACCCTATTAATAAAGCCCTCTAAGTTTTATCCCTTTCTTGGAAAAAAATTTGTAACTGTTACTAAATGTTCCAAGAAGTTGTCAGCCTGAAAAAAGGAGCAAGTATGGAAACCTTTGTCCCTGGTGATTGCAGTCCAGCAAAGACATAACATTCTAAAACTACTGGAATAATGCAAAGCTCTCAGACTTTCTGGGTTTTGCTTTCTTTCTTTTTTTCTTTTAAATCTAGCAGCATTCTGCTGCTCCTGTTACAAGAGGCTCATCCTAGCCTGGTGGCTTATTATGATGCAGTCAGCAAGTATCAATAATAAGATCATGTAAGAAAGCACATCTCAGACCTCAGAGCAGTGTTTATTCCCTTTCCGGGTGTACGGTCTCATGTGCAGATTATTAACTATATAAAACTCGGCACAAATAATCTCAAAGTTTGCTTTAGGATGCAAGAGGAAATTGCATCCAGCAACTCGAGTACTTAAGTTAATCTGTCTTTTGCACAGTAGGTGTTGATACTGAAGAAATGCCTGAACAACTAATTGCCAGAGAGGGAAAGCTGTACGCGCCTCACTGCTTCTTACAGTCTCTCCTCAAAGTAGACCAGAGGGACTCCATTCACATGGCACTTTTCATGTAAAAGAACAAAACTAAGGTGGTCTTTGCAGTCCATAAGCCTGAGTGGGATCTTGAACATCACTGGAAAGAGAAACCAAACGCCCAGCAATCTCTGTGAAGCAGGGAAAAAGCAAACAGGCAAGAAAATGCCCTGCGCTTGAAAAATGGGAAAAGCAAGAATAAAAACCAGAAAGAAAGAAATTCCTACCATAAAACCATGCGAAAGAGAGTCAGGGAGGAGGATGAGTTCACATTTTAATTTCTGAAACACCACGCTCATGAGTAAGGTCCTTTTGCAAGGCTGTATTTTGAAGCAATCTGTGTAGAAGCCATGCAATGTCTGCATTATTTCTGTGCTAGCTGTAGAAAACGGCAGAATTGTGAACAGAATCCACCCTGGAGAGGAACAGGAAAATTCAACCCTTTGACAGCGATGAGCTGACTCCATTTTGTGCCAAAGGCTCCAACTCTCTGAACTTTTCATCTGTTTCTCTGGATGGCTGGGCGCTCTTGCTTTGTCTGCTCCCTGTTTTGTGCTGGTGCTGCTCAGGACCTGCCCAAAGAGGGTTCCTGGGGCTGGCCAAGGGCAGGACTGGGTTGAGGTGACCCCTAGAGCTTGGCTTTGCCTCCCAAACTCTCAGGTAAAGGGACTCTGATGGACTTTACCCATTTGCACTGGGCCCCATTTGTCTGCAAAGCACAACTTCCATGTGCTTTTCCCAGTTCAGTAGTAGTTCAGGGCTCTCCTTACAGCCCATACCACCCCCACTATTCGTGTCTTCTCCACAAAAGTCTACGCAGCTCGAGCTGTAGGAGGCTTTTCTAGGAAAATTAAATTATACACTTGAGGGTGATTCAGTCAGTAGAGATGAAACCGATATAATATCAGCTTTGAAGTGACTTTGTATCATGTAACTTTTCTGTCCTGAACTAGCTCTCCTAGACCTGCTAACTTTGATCCACAGCACTCCACTGTGCCGTCATCTCTGCCTGCATCACACCCATTCAGCGGCTGTTTGTGCAGACCAACGAGCTTTTAAACACTTACAAGATCTTATTACAGTCTGACTTTGGATCATCTGCAGAACCTCTTCAGATATTATATCCACTTTCTGTCTGACTCAGATACAAACTAGTTGACTAAGTGACAGTTCATCAGGGAAGTATTTTATTTTAATTTTTAATTACAGTCCTCCCTGCCCAAGTGGTTGTATTTCAACCTGTGAGTTAGAAATACGTTTTTCTTCACTTGAAAATTACACTTTTGGTCATGTCTAGGAGTCCCTGGCAAACACCACTTACTACATCTTAACAACAGAACCACTTTCTTTTCTAGTTGTCTCTCCTTCATAGATGCCTACACTGGAAAGAGTTTTGAAGAGTTCCAATGATGCTGCCGGGGGATTGGACTAGATGATCTTTAAAGGTCCCTTCCAGTCCCTGTGATTCTGTGATTCAATGGCTAAATACATGGCTATTTCACTAGCTGTATTCCCAGAACATAATTCAGCATCACCATTTACCCAGTGGCAATGCTTTGTGAAGCTCCCTCACGTCCAGCAACTCCCAACTCTCACAGTTCACTTGCAGGGCTGCACTGTAAACCAGCAAGTGAAATGTTTCATGTCAAACCCAAGATCTCACAACACTTTACTTATTTATTACATGTTTAAATCCAAACCACTTACTGATACAGGTCACCCATGCTAGAAAGCCTCCCTGCCACAAGTGTGATGTTAGTGGAGGACTGACAAGTCATAAATTAGAACTGGGAAATGGAGCTATACCCTTAATTATTTCTTCTTTGTCCCTTCCTTCTCACTTTATTTTTATTGCTTCCATTTTGATGTAAATACTTCAAAACCAAAAAAAGAAAAAAAAAGTTGTCATCTTCCCTGTCCCCAGTGAAATGTTCCACATGAAGCAAGCACCAAGTTGAGCTGGTACAGAACTACAAACACTCTGCTGAACTTTGAGCTTCTACCAAGAATATTTACAGTTACTGGATAACTCCTCCAGATCCCAAAAAGAACTCTAGTTTCTAGTCGTGTGAGCATCATGCATCTTCTTTGTTAATATTGCTCCAAAGATCTGTGGGTCAAATTTATTTAAATGTACATGGCACTAAAAAATACTTTCCCAGCTATATAAATTTATAAAAATAATATTAAATTTAAAAATTTCAGCTGATAAAATGGTCCTTCACTAAGTTTCATTTCAGGTCATATACAAACTCTAGGAGTGTTTGGATTCTTTTCTTTTTTTCTTCCTTTTTCCTCCAAACCTTATTCTGAGACAGTGGGCTAGGTCATGATTTCATTTATTCTACTCTTAATCAAAATTTCACAGACCTTTCTACAAGTTCCTGAGCCGGTGATTAAGATTCAGAGTTCTTCATCTTTTCTGCATCAGCTCCCCATGGTCATTCCTGGAAAGCAGCAGAGCGGGCTTTTGTGTCAGCTCACTGTCCAAGTGTGTTTGGCGTGTTAGGAGTTCCTACCAAGGGAGACACAACTTGCTGCAGTGTAAGGTGTTGTAAATTCATCCCCTGGCTTAGGTAGAGACCATCCTCACAAACTGCCTCTGATCATCTTCACCATAAAACACCAGTTCTAAACCCAGCACTTCTCAGATGCAAATCTCAGCTGAGTCTCATTTAAAAACCTCTCCTCTAGCCCAGATTACTCTAAACACTGTGAAGAAAAATAATAACAGATGACATATATGTTACAGTAACTTAAAGGAAGGTCTAGAACCTAAAGCTGGCAGGCTGCTTACAGTCACAGCTTTACTCCACATGGTCCACAAAGACCTTCCCTTCCTAGATCTGGCCTGTGTTTGCATGTTGCCCGAGAGAGGTGCAGAAGTGGCCAATATGACCGATAGCAACTACAAATCCTTCTCACCCGCATTAAGGTGGCCCACCCCATCGCTGAAGGGGGAATATTATCTTGCTAAGGTCCCCACAGCAAAACCACTGCAAACCAGGGACTCTGAATCTCTTGTGGAAGCACCACAAAATCTACCAAAAAGCACCAATATTTGGTAACCTCAGTGTCATGAACCCCCCTCTCTGCACATATTGCTGCTTTTCCCTTTATTTTCCCCACCTTTGCTATCTCTATCAGCCTTCCTTTCTGTCTAAAATACCACCTACACCATGAATAGAGTCATGGGATCTATTCAAAAAGATGCAGCGAGGTCTGGCCCTCACATGGTCACACTGATATTGTAGAAAAGAGAGAAAGACAAGAAGATGGAATGAGCTTTCCTAAATGAAGGTAGTTCTCAGTACCACAGCAATCTTTAAGAATTTTTCCACTACACATGTTGGAGATACACTTTTTTTTTTAATTGGTTAGGCATTAAATCAAAACTCATTTTCCTTCAAGCAAAAACACTGCTCCTCACTGAGTGATAATGTCAATGCTACTTCAGACATTTCAAAATTCAGACTTTTTTTGATGTCTTATGACTTAAGCATAAGAATTTTGAGACAAAAGTGGGTAGATGTTTTTGCCCACGTTTTCATATTCAAATTAATTCAATTTAATTTAAAAATTTTCCTTCTTTAAAGGCAAGTGAACATGAAAGAGCACATTGTCTCATGGATCACCGCTCTGCACTGTTTTTCAGGGTATATCTGTTCTGTGCTTTAGCAATGCTATGAAAAAACATCATTGAAAGTAGGATTCATCTCACTTAACTTTAGAGACTTGTAAGGGAAGTATCTACAGCACTGGAGCTAGGCTCATTTTGTTGTCCCTGGAGAGAAACAGCCACAAATTAAGATTCATCCCCTATAGATATTTTAGATGCTTCCTTTAGGATGAGCTGAATTGCACTCTGAAAGTCCCGCTTCCTCTGCATTGACTATACTATGCACTACAGGTACCTACATTTGTTCAAATCCCTGTATCCTTAAATACATAGTTTTTCCTGTTTTACTTATAGCCTGTTCGTTTCAATGTCAAGGCTTTTGAAGCAAGGACTGTCTTCCTTTGTATCAATGTGCAACAAACAGGACAACAGTATCATGACTGCAGCCTTTATTTGCTGCTCTAGTATGAAACATCAATAACAATGGCAATGCTAATACCCTAAACAGATTAGTAAATTACAGTCCACGAAAAGCCAATGATTTAAATAAGAACTATACTGGAAGCTTAGCTAAAGGAAAAAAAAAAAAGGAAATGAAAAAATGACTTTTCACAGCCATTGCAGGCACCACAACTCTGAGAGGCCAGATATGATGAGCAATCAAAAAGAAAGCTTTGTCTGGCTAACAAAGTCTCTCCTTGTGGTTATGGACTCTGATCTGTTACAGCAGCAATAAATTTTGTTCATGGCCTTTAGCTTTTACAAAGAAGGTGAAAGAGGGACAACTATCATGTTGTCTCCAGTTCTTAATTTAAAAAGGAAAAAAGAAAAGAAAAGAAAAGAAAAAAAGTCTTTTAACAGAGGTGGGGACAAGTGGAGTTCATCTGTAGCCAGCCAAGGCTTCTGATCCCCCATTTCTCGAGACTGGGATACACTGCCTTTCCTGGTCACCTCCTCTTTGCCACGCTACTCTTTGCTTCAGAATTTGCCATAGAAGAGAGCCACCCCTCAGTCATGCCATACATGAAGTCCTGCAGGCAAAACTCAGCTGGCTGGATGTTCTTACTAGGATCCCTCACAAACCATACAGTCCCCTTGATCTCAGTCATACCACTACTGGGCTGGGAAATACTATGAGGAAAAAAAGGAGATTCACCAAAATACAAGAGCTTTGGGGCAGAAAAGCTGTCCTTGGGGAACTAGGTGCAGGTGACTTTGTAGGGAAGAGGATTACAGAACTTCTTCAGGCCATTGGGGCAGAAAGTAGTAAGTAAAACAGGGCAAGTCAGACTACTGCACTTGGCTATACAAAAAGTGCAGCTCTCAAGACCAGAATTTGTAAAATATTATTACAACAGTTTTTCAAATCATCAGGTATTAAAGCCCTTGGAAAGACCTTACACTCTGCTCACTAAGTAAAAAGACAATTAATCAAATTATATACATCTCAACCCCGAATGCACCACTTATGGTTTCTTCTGTATAAAACTACTGATGCACAGTTTAAAACCCCACTGCACACAATAGTCTCACCTAATAGCTTCTCACCTAAACATGACGTTATTTCACCTGTATTCACACTGACCTCTTCTCTCAGTCTAACAGAAATATTGTCAAAATCATGTTACATTCCTTCACAGGCTCCCTCTAATTCAGTAAAACCTTCTCAAGTAAAACCAATCAGGCGGGTAATTAACATAGTTGTACCAATACAGCTTAGTAAGTTTAATCAAATTACTTGGCTACATGTAAAAGCCAAATTTACATAAAAGGGTTTCCTTTCACAAATGAGTAAATGGTGAAAACATAATTTCAATAAAAACTTGCAAAGAAAAAAAAGTGGGGAGGGGGGAATAGTAAAGTAAGGTAATTACCTATCTCCCTTTGGTTTTCTTTTTTGTACTGTCTTCCCTTTGGGTCGTCTTTCACTTCCTAAACAGGGGCTCCCACCAGGGCCTGTTACCCGTATTGATTCAAGGCCTTTGGAAGATTTCTTAAAAGTAAATTCCACTGGTTCTCCTTCTTTTAGGCTTCTAAATCCTTCCATGTAAAGCTTGCTCTGTAAATAGGAAAAATACTCTTGGTTACTATTGCCTTAAAAACAGTATTTACATTCATAATGAACAGGACAAATTATCCTGCCTACTATCCTAGAGTACATACAGGTTGAATAACAGCTTCCTCTGTGTGAGGTATAACAGATGACACTACAAATTATAGTCTTGGATACACTGAAAACACTAAACAAGTAACAAGAAGCTATTTTCAGTATCAGCAAAACTGAAAGAACATTTTCCTTTTCTGTGAAGAAGACTGTAAATGTCAGAGGCAGAGAAAATGCTGCTTTCTTGAAACCCCTGTCTAGCAGGCATTGGGAACTGTAAAGGCTTCTTTTAACAAAATGGAAAGTTCACTTCAGTGCTACTAGTTTCTGACCAATATTATCAGAATTTGTATTCCTTATCTGAAACAGGGCTCTGCTGCTCTTAGTATGACTCCAAGATACAATGAGCACGAGAGGCAGGAGGAAGACGCTCCACTCCTAGGCAAAGTCCACTGAAATAGGCAATTCAAATATACCTAGTGAGGTGCTAAATTTGTGTTCACTAGCCTAAAAATCTTGCCTAGTTAGCATAATTTAGGAGTGGATTTCTATTTTCATTCACAGAAAAGGAAACTATTATCATCAGGGCAAGTGAAATTAACATTGTTAAGTCTTTTGACATTGCACTGTAGCAGCAAAATCTTGGACAAGCTGAAGCCAACAGGAGCTCACCATTGATTTTGATAAAATGAAAATTTTCATCTCAAATCCTAATAAATTATGTACAACAGTAAGGCTACATGCCAGGACAAATCTGATTAATCAAACTCTTAAATAAAATGACCATCAAGTTAAGTGATAAATTTTTCTTGAGGAAAAAGGTAAAATGGTAGCCACCGGTTACGCTAAATGTTCATTTTAGGAGACACACATTGCATGAACAAGATCAATTGCACTCACAGAGAACATTATCAAACCAGTCAACTTCCAAACACTTGTAGCTTTTGCAAGAGAGTTACCAAACATGTTTTCTTCCTTTGCTCACGAACTCCTCGCAACAAAGAGAAAAATGTACCCTGACTGATCCTTATCCCATTCTCCAGCATTCACTTGGCCAAACCGTGAAGTCAAGAAAGGAACTGTCACTGCAGGTGCCATCCCACTACTCAGTCACATGTCAAAAAAAGCCAACCACCACATCTACTGCCCCACAAGTGCAACTAGGCAATGTCTTCCAAGTCAGGTGGCAACCCCTGACATGAGCTTCCTGGATTCTTGTTATGGGTATGGCAGGTCTGCAGCACCCAAGATGCTATTTTAGCAGAATACAGGAACAGACACCTACAGAGCTCGTAATTCATACACAGAGAGTCTCTTCACAAGGATGCACAGAGGACAGAAAGCAACAGGCCCAAGCTGCTTCAGAGGAAACTCCATCCAGACATAAGGAGAAGTTGCTCACTTGAGAAGGATTAAACAGAGAAGCCCAGAGAAGTAGTACAGTTCCTTTTTCTGGAAATAGCTAAGACTCAGCATCACAGGGCACTGAATAACCTAATCCAAGGCCCTGCTTTCAGCAAAAAGTTGGACCAGATGATCTCAAGAGGTGTCTTCCAACCTAGACTTTTCTGTGATTCAGATATCTTAATCCGGAGCTGAATAAAACCTAGTCTAAAGGTGCACACCACTGCAAACTCCATTTCCCACAAATAGTCAAAGTTTAAAATCATAAAATAAGTAGGAAAAATTATTTTAAGGAAACCAAGTGAAAGGATGTGCACCCTTGCTTCCAAAAGCCACAAGTACCACCAGACCAGCTGAATTCTCACAGACCACCCAGCAGCTACCATTCAACATGCAACAAGACACTCCCAGTCACTGAGAGACTTGGTCGCTTTTAATTCTTCCAGCAGTCAAAAGTAAGCAAGAACACAGCTCCACTGGTTAGGACAAAGGCTAGTTTTGCTAATCCAGCTGCACAGCTCTAGTACACATGGTGCTTCCACCAAATGTAATGGTGTGAAGAATGAGACAAATAGTTGACTTTCTAAATGAGAAGTTGAGCTCTATTTAAAAAGGGGGGTGGGGTAGGGTGGGGGCAGTATGGGGAAGGGTCACATATAAAATAAAAAACATATAGTAACTGTTCCCTGGACCATAAGTTTGGCTGGTTTATGAAATGAAAATATAAGGTATGAAAAAGGAAATCTGCAAATATTCTCATTACTACAACTGGAAGACATAAAACAATGAAAGAAACCACCCAAGAAGGCAGTATTATTTCAAGCAAGGCCTCCACTTTGAATTCTCTGTACAGCATTAAAGGGATCTTTGTCACACTGAAGAAACATCTGAATTCAAAAGATGCCCAAAGAAGACACCATACTTATCAGCTGAATCCATCCCTAGGTCCACCCACACCTCTTCAGTCTTCAGCAACCACCAGGGAAAAATCTTGTTAAATGGAAAGAACTGAGCAACATGTATTTTATCCCAAACCTAACCCAAATATATAGTTAAATGTTCCAAAACCAGACACTCATGACAACGCAGATGGGTGCTAATTACAAGCGGAACCTCAAGCAGATACACACAAGCTCTTATTTCTCAGTAAAACTGAACACAGCATGGATGCTTTTGCCTTTTTGTTTAATTACAACTTAATGAAGATACAGTAAAGTGTCAGCAAGACTTGCACATTTTTCCTTTCTTAGTTTCACTGTTACAAAATAGACACCAAAAGGTTGACATCTGACATAGATAAAACATTATGTCTTCCACTTTACTGCAAAACCAAGTACTTATTTAAAATGCAGCTAGTAGGCGTTATTAGTACTCTAAAGTGGGTTTTTTTCCTCATTTCACTTTTAGCAACAGAACTTTTATTTCCAAAGTACTATATTTACAAGAGAGATTTAAAAATATATTTAAAAGCCAAAGTAATGGCACGACTATACTTTTATAAATAATGTATTGTGTAAGTCTACATTTTTTGCATATTTGTTTTTTCAAGCCCATTTAACTACAGAAAACATTGAAAAAAAAAAACCCTCCAAACAACTTGCACAGTATTCTCCTTGAATGCACCTCAGCGGCTGCTCGGTGTTAAGAGATGGATTTGGTGCCCTCTGCCTTACTGCACAAATGTCCACAACTATGCCACAGCCAGCTCACGGTGAGATTCTCCGAGGGTACAACAACAATTCAAAGCCACAGTGGGAAAAGTGACATTTGGAAACCAGCAAAACAAATCTAAAACGTGAATTCCTCTTAACTTGCCTAAAGAGTTGGACAAAAATCATCTGTAAAGTTGATAGTGTTGAGAGACCTAGCTCCCTGTTTTCCTCACGCTACTTAAACAAATAAATGCCACACAATTAAAAGCAGCCAGAGTTTCAAGTCAGTGAACCATTTCCAGAGCCCTGAATGGGGTGTGTGGGCACACTGCCAACAAAGGGAAAAACTTAAAAGCAACATGCTTTTACTCCTTTCTCTCTCTTTCAGCTGTCAGAGACTGTGCTGTTATTTTTGCCAGCAGTCAACACAGTGATTTCAGACTCAAGCTTTTTTTTCTTTTTTAACATGATGGTGCCATTTCTTTGTTGTTGTTTTTTCTTTACAGGTATCCTATTAGTTCTTGGTATTTTAGTCTGTGAAGCCTCGCACATCCCTGTTGCAGGCAATGGCTTTGTTGAAAATGCTGGCAATTTCATCAGAGCATTAGCAACAACAAAAAACAAAAGTGGAAAAATTCATGACCACAAGTTCTTGGAAAACATTTCTTACTGCAAAAAGAAAATCAAATATAAACTGTTTTAGCAAGATGCTCCCAAAGACAAGTACTCTTTCTTTGGCAGTGTCAGGAAGAGCTTGCAACTCTCATCAGGCTCTACAAAAGAAAGGAATTTTGGAATTGAGGCTCATCAGGGGGCCCAATTGCCTCCAATACCTGTGCATTACTTTTATTAATGTGTGAGGTGGGAAGGGAGAAGAGGGTCCCAGTAAGCATCTCCTCACAACAGCTTTGCCACTTCTAATCAGGGCTGTGAACAACTGCTGTTGCAGACATTAAATTCTTGGGGGGCTGCGGGGGGAAGACGTTCAGTGCCATTCTACTAAGCATCATTTGTTTTCTGTATCTCTCATTTCTGCCCCTTTTTATCTAGTGATTGATTGCTCAGTACAATGAACAGATGCCACCAGTATGCCGGGTTTCCCAAAGAAAGAAAACGGTTTTCCCTCCAAAATTACCTACAATTAAATCCAGACATGAAGGAAAGCATTCCCTGAAGCCCAACCACACCGAAGATTCTAAGAAATTCTCTCCAAAACAACCTCATACAGTTCTATCAAAAGCCAGCAACCTTTGAGTAAAGCAAGAGCACAGAGCAAGAGGACATAGAAGTTAAATGATTTACACTGGATCTACAGTAATGCTTTACCTGCATTAAGTACAAATCAGAATTTAACCATTGTGCACTGCACAAGTTATGGGAAGCGCTGCATATGGGAAGAGTTGCATGATACAAGTCCTGCTGCAGGGACTTTTGCTGTTCACCAAAAATTTGTTTTATGAGGTTTGTGAAGATCATGTATTTTTGCAGGCAGAATGCTAAACCAAACAAAAAATCCATTTCACTGAACAACAGCCTCTATGAGAGCAACTTGCAGCTCTGCTGCTCCAACACAGAACCTGACGGCCAAGCACCCACAAGACAACTCGCCATTGCTCCTGCTGACCTCGTGGGCTTCTTCCTGCTCCTTGAGGCTTATCTTGCACCAAATCTGGCACTTCTTGGTGCTCCCCACAAGCCAATTTAACTCACTAATCTGACAGGAAACAAACTCAGTTTAAAAAGCAGGGGGAGGATGAGAGGAAGAGGAAACGGGGATAGATTTTTGTTTTTCCAGTGAGCTAAATCTGTTCACAGAAAGGTTCAATGAGCTCCAGGGCAGACACAGTGGAAATGGCAACTCTTGAGAAGAAAATGTGTTCCTTAATATTTTATCTAAAAAATCAACAGTATTAAAAATATTTTTAAAGTTCAACATAATCTAAATTTTACTTAAAAAAATAAAGCTATAAACTACTTTATTTCTCATAGTTTTGCACTTCAGCTCTTAGGCAATCAACTGCCATGTACGTTACACATATACGATGTTCTTTAGATACACACCGTCACTGAGAGCTGGGCAAAGGTATTTATTTATCTTTTGAACACAAGGCTCTCTCTAATTGAAAACCACTCTCCCTATGAAACAGAATAATTTCTTCTTTTTCAATTTATGTGTCTAAAGAAATTCTTACTGTTATATTTCTTAAGAACTTCAAATTCTGACTCAGCTTAGTACTTTCAGCTCTTGTTCCACCACAGCTTCCATGAAGTGACTTCCTTTGATAATCTCTACTCTTATCATTTGCATTACCTTTTCTCTACCAACATTCCTCCCAGGAGAAGGTTCTCTATTAGAAGGATTAGGTAGTTTCCCACAATTCTCCCTTTCCTTTATTTTGGATTCGAGTTGAACCCTTTTTCCATTTAAGCCTCCAGTACATCAGCTTACCTATATTCTCTAACCAGTTGTCATTTAACAAATGTTTGCCTTCAAAAAAAAATATTATTGACATATCATAATTCCACCCAACTTAAACCAAATTAATCCAGTCCATGTTTTGTCTTCATTTTTTAAACAATCAGCAATACCTTCCAAGCTCCAAATTACCACAGCTTCTATTCTGAATTACTCTCTTGGTAAGGAAACTATTGGTTGTCACGTACAGAAATATCACATCATTATAGCACTGTTTGTGCTTAAATATACATCTAACCTATCTATAATGTTACTATTCCGACTAGTATTCCTCTCTTGTTGTATATAAATTGTATGTTGTACATATACATATATACATTGCATAGAAATCCTAAACTGGAGATCTACATCACATCTTTCATAATTCCTTTCCAAAGTGATTTTGACCAAACAGATTCTACTGTGTCTGTGCTACTGTTTGTTTTTTCACAGGGTGCCACTTCATTCATGACACCTTACTCATTTTCTGTGTGATTTTCAGTATCTGTGTTCAGGCTATGAATGCTATTTTACTGTTTCTGCTGCTTCTACATCTGGTTACAGGTTCAGCACCAGCACCAGCTTTCATTTTACTAATGAAAAGAGCCTAGATAATAAACATCCCTTTTGCTTTTCCTCCCTGACCTCACCCTCTTTTCTCTCTATAGTAAGTACAGTTTTTTGTTAGTGTAGCCACCTATACAATTAGTCTTATACAACCAGTTGTCACCCTTTGCTCCTTTGCATAGACCATTTGTGTAACTGCATGTGCAATTCTCATTTACCCAATTTTCCTTCTGTGCTTTAATACCAGGCATGAATTTCAAGCCAACCTCTGCTCCCATTTCTTGGTTTAACTATTTTCTCATCAGACATGCGAGGCATAAGAGAGAGTTTCAGGACTCGGTTCAGTCAATTCAAAAGGACAGTTCCTCTTCCCCCACCTTAGTCTCACACTGACTCAGGAAGAAAACCGTTTTATCTCCCTGTGGTAATGTCAGGTTTTCTGCCAAGTTTCTGCTCTGTGAATCAGTTCTGGGCAAAGCCAAAAAACCACCAGCACACCTCAGAAGAAGTCATGGGAGTGTGCAGTCATGGCAGGTAAGGCTGTCCTGTGCAGCACACTGCCAGCTCAGACTGCCACAGGGATCTTCTGAAAACATACCAGTGTCTAATTCCAGTTTATAATATCCTCTGAAGTCCACCCATTTGAGAAGCATCATCTTCCCCCAATGCTGAAACGCCTCCAAGCTCCCTCCTCACAAGGGAGCTCACTACCAGCTGATCACACTGCCCTTGGGACCCCCACAGTTTCCCTCCAGGATAGAGGCCCTTCCCTGCCTTTGCTCACTAATGAGCTGTTCCACCCGCAGACGAGCAGTCGCTTCATGCAGCTGAAACCACCCCATTTTCTGTTACAAACACTCTTGTTGGCCATTATTGCAGCTCTTCTATTACCTGGAAAAAGGTGTCACACAGCCCTACTTCCCCCCCACCCTGTCCCTCTCTGGTAAACCAACGAAAAACACAAAACCAAGCCAAAAAAAGGAAAGAAAGAGTGGGCCACCAGAAAACACATGAATGCCACTGAGTCCAGTTCTCTCATTTCTTCCACAAGGTGTGTAAATGCACTGAAACCTGCACGATGAAGGAGACTGAGCTCTCCCAGCTGGGATCTCTGTCAAGAGCTTAATGGTGAGGACAGAACACAGTATGGATACAAATCACTCGTTCTGAAAAACAGGCTGAATGTACTAGAACACAGTTCTCCCCTTAACATATCTAAAACTCGGCTGATTTCAATGTAGATTGTCCCACAAACACAGATGGAAGTGCAAGAGCACAGGAAGGCGCAACGCACAACCCACGCAGTTTGCTGCATTTTTCAAGTGCTGAAAATGTACTCCGTAGAAAGCACAGACTCATTGTAGAGTTATTTCACCTAAAACTAAACCACAGTTTCCTCCAGATTTACTACACCTTTCTGGTGTCGTTAACCACACTTTCAGAAACAACTGCAGCAACCTCTATTTTCCACACCTGCCCTACGACATCTATAAGCTTTGTTTCCGTGCTCCTCTACACACCCCCATGCACAGCAATGACAATCCCCTATGCCAGGAGATGGTTTAGCTATATAAAGTTTTCCTATCCACCCTCTTTACCACCTCCTACTACCCTAAGAGACTGCAGATAATACAGAGCAATTAGGCCCAGATTGTGCTCTGCTAATTCAGGTGTAGCAGGATCTTTCTCTGCACATGCACCTTTCCCTTCCCCAGCGTAAAAGTGGCCTGAGGGTCATGTTTTCTTACTGTAGACCTTTAATATCCATCTCTGGGAAGCTGTCCTTAACCTTTAAATTGGATACCAGCAGCGAAAAATAGTACCAGGGAAATACTGAGAAAGTGGTTCATCTACCTTTTTGCATGCCAGCTTTACATGAGACAAATCGGGTGGTTCAGGACTCACTGGTAACCAGAGGAATGGCTAACACTGTGGGCAACTATAGAAGCCACAGGCTGACACTGCCAAGAGGAGCTTCCTACAAATGACTCAGCGATGCTGTCAGGAGTACAGAGGGCATCCTGTGTTCAGACAGTTCAGCTCACCCTACTCTGACGGCCAAATATATCCCAGTTATACCAAACTGGGATCTTTCTTCCTGAAGCCTGGCATAATAGGTAACTACCAAACTCTGCAGACCAGCAGGGGAAGAGCAGGTTGTGGAGAGGGTAGCTGGGTTGTGTTGGTAGATACAGGCCAATACATACTCAGGACAGAAAGAGCATCTTGTGAGCACTAAGCTGAGGTAAGGACTATGGGGTGGGAAGGATGGAGATAAGAGAGAATGGTGGTTGGATTGTGCTGGAACTCAGCAAATTGATTTTCTCAAGGGGCAGGGGACAGGGTGGTTGACAGAAGGGCTGGGCCACGCCAAAAGACTAGGGGGTGGCTGTTCCTTGCAGGCTGGGGCAATGGCCTGGCTGATTCCAACTAATGCTGATCCGTGTAAAAGAAGTGGCTGACAGTTATAGTGGCAGCTTTAAGAACCTTTAGCAAGAAGAGCCAACTCCCCTCTTTTCTCAGGCTCTGAAGGCACCGGAGCAGCTCAAGACCTGGAAGTAGAATGAGGGTTTACAGCCTAATCCTGACTTGAACAGTGCTAGCAGTCCACCCCTGCCACTACTTCATCTTTCTTCTTCTCCTCTGGTGGGTCTGTACCTATAAACTGGAGCTTGAAAAACTGTCCTCACAGCACCTGGGTCCTGGGCTGAGAAACAAGAGCTGCCAGCCCAGCACAGTGCCAAGACTGCAACCTCTCAGGTCCTCGCCTCAGAAATCCGAGATCCCTTCTGTGGAAGATGCTTTCTGAAAACTACCATCAGCTGCATTAGTGCAAACCCCCTCCATGCTTCACTGACCTCTTCTAATTCTTCAGAGAGAAGAAAGCTGCCTGCTGGAACGCCACTGCGAGCTGGGGAGTAAGGGAGTAAATGAGCACGGATAATATTTTAGCCAACTGGGAGTAACTATGCCCTAAGCAATCCTGAGATAAAAATCCATTATCTTGTAAACAGGAACCTCTCTTGAACTGTTCTTAAGCTTTTGGGCAAATATTGTTTTTACTTTAATGGCACAGGTATCATTAGTTCTCACCGAGGACTCACGTTGCACTGCACAAAGTGTACAGGGAGGCATGGTTTATCAACAGGCAATACTCTAATGCTCCCAAACCAGTTGAAGGTCAGTCCTACATTTACTATTGATTTTAAAACTAACATGTAAGTAAAACACAAAAACTAAATGCTCATTAGAATATTTTTTTACTAAAATGAAAGTCACCATGCACCCAAAAATAAGACAAGAATATCTGACAAAACTGGTGGGGTTCAAATGTCATTGCTTATACAGCAAAGAAGTGATATATAGGCTGAAAGTTTTATTGGGGCTGGTTTATTTGTAGTTATTTTCACAGTATTATCTATTCTGTAAAAACAAAACACTTTTTCACTTTACTATAAAAGTAAAATTAAACAGCAACAATTCTGTAGTAAAAAATCCTGACTTATGATTCAAGTTCTCTAGTGCTTCTCTTTTTTAATTACACTTAATCCTCCTTAGCTATTCTTGTACAGCAGATTATACATTTACTATTTTTTTTTCATTTTTTAAGTCTAGTGGTAGGTAATCTAGTATCCCACCGGTTCTACTAGCTTAAAAGTTATTGTCAACTCTATCTAAACTGCATACAATTTTGTTAGAATTAGAAATACTGATTGGCTATTCGGATATTTGAATAAAAGAACACTTATCCTGGAAGAAGAATGAACACAAGGTTATTTTGTACTTCAAACTTTTCTCACTTTTTTTTTTTAGGGGAGGGTTTGGCAGATCATATAAATCCAGGACAGTTACGGTACTAGAGAGCAGTAAAACTAGCAATAAATGTCTAACGTGGTCTGGACGCAACAGGAAATGAGCAGGTGACTTCAAAATAAAATATTTTTCAGAAATACAGAGGTAGAAGGAGATAGTGTCGGTGCTTCAAAAAGGAACTTGAACTTAGCATCATCTTTACATTATTATTTGGGAGAGTATTTATTTTCTAATTCTACTGAGAACTATTTCTCTAAACAGCTGCATTTTAGAAGCTGACAGAAACAGTTGATTCAGAGGCACTTCTGTTATCAAAGCAGAAGCTATATTCTGTGACAAAGGACACGTCCTGTGTTTCAATGAAACACCTCTGAATTTACAGTGACACAAACTAGAAAACAGCATTTGAGGCAAAACCCTTCTCTAAAGTAAACAGAAGGCAGATCAGTGATTTTTTATGGAGAAGGACAAGAGACTTTAACTATATAAGATAAACTAAATTTATTAGCACAGGTATTGGGAAAGTACTCAGAAATGTTGGAAAAAACAAGTACTTTTAAAATAGTCTCTTATTACTATAGCTATATTTATCGAGGAAGTGCTTGTGAAACTAGAATATGACGCATAAAACTGCATGAATCCAATGACAGTACCATAGGCTTCTGCTCAGATTACATAACACAAGACTACTTAAATATTATTTAAGACTCCAATATTGAGTCTGTCATTTTTATGCCCTAATTTTAGCATGCTCCGTGAAAGAATGGCAATGTTTTCTGAGGCCTCCTGAAAGAGGGTCAGACCAGCTGCAGCAGGAAGACACAAAGGGGTTCCTTAAGGACAAGTCCTTCCTCTTACAATCTGCTGACACAGCTCCCATCAACACTCGTGGGGGAGAGCAGACCCAGAACTATCAGCCTGTTAACTCTGAATTTGTTTGCTTTTGTGGGTGGGTCACACCTCAGACCTGCCAGACACATCATCATTGTGAAACACAGGCAGGTGATGCAGTTAGAAGGCAAATATCTCACAGGAGAAATCCTCACCAACACGTATTTATGGTTTATCTGCATCGCCTCATTATACCCTTTCAATATCATGATGTGAGCAGTATGCTCTGCCCACCCTTCTTTCAATGCTAAAAGCACACTGTTTCGTAGGGCACTGGTGGCATATGTGGCACACACAGGTTTCCACTGCCTGTTGGGGGTACAGATCCTGGGTGACAAAGGGAGAGCTCCCAAATACCCTTTCCTGGCCAAGGTAGTGCGAGTTACATTTTCTTAACTCTGAGAAGTTTAGTTCTATTGTACCCATCTGTAATAACATTTTAACAGTTCTCTATATAATTATTTTACTCCTCTCAATTCTGGACAAAGACTTTTCCTTCTCATGACATTACACTTTAAATGGAAGAAAAAAACCAATCAGAACTGCATAACAACTGGAATCTTTTCACTACGACCTATTTCTGCTCCCACTCAGCCTTCTTGCTGAGTTAGTGCAATGGTCTGCTCTCACAGATGGCCTGACATCAGTTAAAGCTGCCAACCCTCCTCAGTACCCCCCAAAAACCTAAAACTCACAGAAAGCCATATAGCCTGAAATCTCTGCCATCTCTATTACTCCATTACAGGTCAAACAGGAGTTGCCCTGCTCCCTGAGCTGTTTGCTTTCAATGCTAGAAATAAACAAATCCCAGGCTCTGTTTTTATTTGATTGTTTGAAGGAAAAAACTCCAAAGGCTAAAATCGCATGGTAACTACCATGTAAGAAACACTGTCGAGTTGCAGGGAACAAAATCTGTGCATTTTCTTTATTTATTTACACTCCTTTCAGTGACATATCTTATGACCTTACTCACACCAACATTTACTTTCTGACTATGATGTAAGATGCAGCCATTTGTAGCTGAAAGCACAACACATTGTGTTGGGGGAGAGGGGCTGGTAGGTGAATCCTTAGGGAAGATGTTACTAACGTCCTCTGCAAATCCCCAAAATACCAGACCACTCTGCAAAACCGCAGCAGTAGCGAGCAGGCTGTCATCAACACAAGTGGCAGTCCCACCTGAAAGGCTGTTCACATTCCACCCTATTAGACCTTGAAAGTACTGTAACAGAATTGGAGACATGTAAGCACCAGTGGTGAGAACCCAAAGCAGACACTGTGCTCTATTTCCACCAGGCTTGGATAGCAGAACACACTCACTTTTTAAGCTGAGTCAGATTTTGCTCACTCGGTCAAAAACTATCTCCACGTTCAGGTGGTGACTCAAAACTGCTACAGATATGAAAGGGGACGAGCAGGATCTACTGTACAGTGATAGGGAGGAAATACAGATTTGGATTGCACATCCCCTTCCTGCCATGAGAGAGGAGGCCTGAGAGCCCTGGGGTTGTACAGGGTGAGGGGACAGGACAGGGATAAGCTGGGCACCAGACCTGCCTGCCTTGGCTAGATGGGAAAATGAACAATGGGGAGTCTCGTTTTCTCTTATAAAACACATGTAGGACTAAAGGCATAAATAGATGAGCAGATAAGAATTTCATTGACTGAAGGACAAAGAAGGTATTGATAGCCAAGTAAGGCGAGAACCTCCTCTGGAGAAAAGATCCAGCAATTCTGGATAAGGCAATAAACATGCCTCTAATTAGACAGGCACAGGCTAAGAAAATGTTCTGTAGTAGAGCTCTTCCATTTCTGCTTACTCTGCTGACAAATATAACCACACAAATCTGTTTGTCTGGTATTCTAAAGGTTCAAAACATACACTATTAATGGCTGTACTGCAAACAGAAGTACTGCACCAATTCCAGAAGCCTGATCACCACCTTATGTCAGGGAGAAGATGACAAAACTTTCCCACCACCTTTTCAGGGTCCGAGAACACAATGACTATCCAAGTATGGGTACGAGGCTGCACAGTGTACTGTAAGACCTGGCAGGCTGTGCAGCAATGTACCCAGCAGGCACCATCACAGCCAGCCAGGAGACCAGGCACCCTGAGCTTGGAGCGTACACCAAAGCGTTCTTCCACACCCCAGGGAAAAACTCATGCTCAACTGTTACAACAAATGAACAATTGCCTCTTCCAAGAGACGGATAAGTAACATGGTCTACGGAACCACGGAGGCTTGGGAAACATTCTGCTCATGAGTAAAATGTATTTGTGGACAGAAAAAAAAAACCCAACACAAAGGAGACCTTCCTACATCTGTGCAGGTGAACAGCTGTGAATCATTTTGAGGCCAATCCTTCATCATCTCTCTCACTTTCTTAAACTCATACTGCTTCCATTCAGTGGATCTTAAGGAGAAATTAGTAAAACAGCTTTTTTTTTGTTAATAGCCATACAGTACTTCCGCACCTCCCAGACCACTTAGCCAGGAGCATTACACCATGTGAAGAGTTATTTTACGCATGCAAGGAAAGCATAAGATTATGGTCATATACCATGTGGGCTTTGTTCTGTACATACAGGAATACTTTTCAGAGTAATCAGGTGCACATATGCCTGTTGTGTAGACAGGTAAGATATTTTTGAGATAAGAAATTCCAAACAAATGTTAACAAGAAAATAGAAAGTCAAGCCTACACAAAATTCAAGTCGGGACGTTTGGGTTTTTTAAAGTTAACACAAATTAGTTTAATTTAGATTAATCACCTTCCATGTTTCCAGAGAACCAAGCCCCTGAGGCTAAAAAGAAGCATGGGAAACTTTAAAGAGAGGGTGGGGACAGCTCCTGGCAGCGTTAGGACATTCAAATGCTTAGAAGAAAGAGACCATAAAAGCAGATAATGGAGCTGGGAGCTGCATGATTCTCCACAGACTCAAGACCGCAGGCTTCCCTCCTGTAAGCAACTAAAACTAAACAGCTGAAGGTGCAAGAATTAGTTTGTATCAGCAAAATGTTTGTATTTTCAGTTCAGCTGTTGATTTAAAAACAGGTCAAATAAGTATAAACCACCAAATGGATAACCCAGCAGAGTTTTTTTCATAGATGACATAATCTAAAGTGTATGAAAAGCTTTCTTATAGAGGAAAAATGGGGGTTGACTACTGTTCCTTGGATGCAGCTTTTAAAAACTAACCCTGTCTTCCAAAGGGTGCAGAAGGAAAATAAGCATCTAAAAACTTTTCTTTCTCATCAAAGAAAACATACTGTGAATGTACTTACAGACACCTAAGCCACCACTCCTGGGAATCACTCCTGGGAAATAACACACATACCCAATCAGTTTTTCATTGCCTGATACGATACCAAATGAAGGCCTATCACTTATAAAATCAAAACCAGTAGCAAAGTAATTTGCTGTCTGGTGAAAGGGACACAGAACCAGCTATGTCTCATCAGCCAAGTAAGCACAAGGGCAGTGACAGAAAGCTCTCTCGCCGCGCTCTCCGTAAGAACAGCCCAGCAACACAGCTGCAACCTGGACAAAAGCTAGGATCCAGGATGAAATAACATGGATATTCCACTGGAAAATGAAAAACAAACACTGAAGAGTTAAAAAGGCCTCAATAGAAAGGGCAGGGTTGCTGTTCAGAAACTGGAAAGATGGACTGGTGCAAAAGTACTCCAAAACTGGAGATTCCAGGAAATCCCACAGCATAGCACTTCATTCGCACACTCTTTGGCTTACTGCGTTCAAGATCCTTTTCTCTTTGTTGCTTTTTGTTTTATAAATAACATACTTCTGTTTGAAGGCAATTTCTGGTCACTGATTACCACATCACTACTCTTAAGGGAATAAAATGGCAGCTTACTTGCTGGGATGGACACTGAGCAAGAGCATCACAGGACCCTTTTCACAAGGGACAAGATGATGCAGGGCTAGGAGGCAGCTGGATCATGGATTCCACCCTGGAGGGACCAGCCTGGGCTAGCAAGGCAGCTTGCCTCAGAGTGCTTGCAACACCTGATACTTCCCTGTTTTGGGAGCAAAACTTTTGCTCAGAGGACAGGGGTTTGACTATTGTTAAAAGCATCTTCATATATGGAGCCCAGTGCTTGCTGGCTGGAGGTCTGGATTGCTTGCACTGCAGATGTCCCTAGTTTATTTTAACACGTGGACTCTCCTCCTTGCATTGGTCCTTTTGGTTTTCTGCCTCCTGCTGAGAGTAAGATTTAAAGACAGAAACATTGGTTTTGTCTGTACAAAGACTCAGATAAGGCTTGGTCTCAATTACAGTTGGTATTTGAACAACCACAGGTGTCCAAGCGCTTGATTTCATCCAAATAGCTATTTGTTTTGCTGGTCAAAGTGCTTTCTGCTTCAAACTAGGGTAAAACTCAGCTGAGCCAACAGGAGCTTCCCTTACCAAGTCTGAAATTAAACTATCACTACTAGGTAGATGGCTGTCAATGGTGTTTTTCTGAAATGTGCAAAACTCACTCACCAGGATGCATTAACAAGAGAGCAGCTCCCTTCTGCTACTCCCAGCTTTATCAGGTACCCATGTACCAGGTCTGGCACTCATCTGAGTCATCAGTAGTTTAGGTAGCTATGCCAGCACAAAATTAATTCCACAAAAAAGGGTGGGGATTTGGGTGGGGGAGTTGTTTGTTTCTGTTTGGTTTGTTTTTAAAAGAGGCTTAGCTTGGTGATCTGACTCATACTGCAGCCTGGGCCAGTGCAGAAAGCCCACAGCAGGTAAGATTGCTCTTCCCAATGCAGGTAACCCTAAATGGGCTAAATTAGGATGTCAAGTCAGACCCTGAGACTACCAGTCATCTAAACCTCTAAAAGTTAAATTAAGTTTAGTAAATAAATAGGAATTTCAAAGCATTTTTCTTTGTGGGAACCTTCAATAAAGTAGTCACACACTACTGTGGTCAGAACTCAGAGAGACATAGATGAACTCTTCAAGGAAAATTCGGAATTTGGGACAAAAAGGCCAGTATAAACTTCTCTATACAACAAGAAGAAAAAAAAATTCAAAGTGAAAAAAAACATTTCCTTGGGAAATAAATCTTTGTATTAACACAACGAATTTATACAATTCCTATCTGACACGCTCATTAGCTGTTAAGCCAATCAAGACATTAATTTTGTTAAACCTCTTTCTCATGTCATCTTTCCACTGCAGTTGATACATCCATTGCCTCCAAAATCATGGATTAGCAAATGCTAACATACTGAATTAGAGATGGTAACTATTGTTGGAGAAAGTCTGGTTAAACAGCTGAGCTTCTTAGTAAGTGGGATGCAATATAAAGCAGACAAACATTTCTGATAAAAGATCAATCTTGCAGAGCAGTGAGCCACAGGGTTTCAAAAATTATTGCTGTGAGATCCCCTTAAAAGCAATTAAGTGGCAAGAAAAGATACTTCTACGTTAGTCTCCCTACTCAGCCTAGGGAACAGCTAATCAAACAAACTGGTGCTGTGCACAATGTGCTGATCCCTCTCACTCTCCAAAAGGTGCATTATCGGTAGCTCACACAGTATTTGGAAAATACATGTAAGAAGACAAAAACTACCTTCCTGTGTAAGTTCCACTGGGACTGTGGGTGTGGTTAAAGTTAAGCCTGTTCTCCATTAACTGTATTATGAAGAAAATTTTCAGCCTCCTACAAGAATCCGTAACCCTGCCAATCACATACGAACTCACGTTTTCGACTGTAACTGCAGGCTCATCTTCAGTACTGTTAAATCAATTGTACTTAACTCAATTACAATGAGGTAATTACATTAACATGAGTCAGTGCATCCACACATGGCATCTGCACGTGTGCGTAGTGAAGTGCTCTTACCTCCCACGTGGCACACGTACTGCACTCGCTCCATCACGCTAAAGGGTACACAGCTCGGGACACTTTCACCTGGGGTTCGGGCAGCAAGGAACCACGCTGCTGCCAAATGCCTCTCTCCCCCTCGCACAAGCAGAGCTTGTTGCTAAGCTGTCCTTAACCACGTACCAACTAAACCCTGTGTGCATTCACCTGCCCGCTGTTGGGCCTCTCATCTTTTAAAATTTACTATGGCCTAATCCTGGCAAGGGAACAAAAAAATCTTTGCAATTTGTTATTATTAAACAGAAAGATGAGGAGAAAATGAAGAATAATAAATTAAAGAAAAATAAATCGAACAAAACTGCCTGGACTACAAGAATTTTACCATTACCTCAAATGTTGGGATTCACGGGCTCCTGACTACAGCTGCTGGCAGCCACATATGCACCCGTCTAAAAGTCTCTCTGGCTTCTCCATCCCCAGGGCTGTGTCTCAGGCTATGTCTATCTCGCCAACTAAATAGCTCAAGCATCGCTCCCTGGCTCTGAAGTGAGGTGGCACAGCATAACTTATCATCCACCTGGCCCAATTCTTTCCTTCCCCATCTCCACCCTCTCCCCAAAAGAGAGTAGCTGTGCTCAGACTGCTGACCAGAGCGCTGCCACCAGCACATGCCCTTCTGCCAGATGTGCCAGATGCCGCAGCAGGCGCTGTGGGGAGAAACAAAAGGATAACATGCTGCCCCTCGCACAGCATGGAGGATCACACTCCACTGCCTCAGCTTGCTCCCAGCTCCGCTTTATTTATCAATAGATGCAGTCTTTAAAGCCCACAGAGTGAGTAATACTGGTTCAGTTAATAAGGGGGACTTTCTGCTGCTGCTGAGGCAGGTGATTGCAGCAGGTACATTTAGCTGGCCCGTGCCTTACTTTAAGCAAGAACTCTCTCAGCAGCGATCCTCTCTCGCCTCTGGATCCTGACAGAAATCTCCGAAGAATTTTTTAATATAATCAACAAGCAGTTGCCAAGAAACTGGATCCATAGTTAGATGTGTAAAACCAGACTCATAGGTACAGAAAAATAGCAAACTATTGTATGCAAACATGTATTTTATCCTAAAAGACTATTTGAAGTCACTCAACACAGTAGATTCTATAAACAGATACTGTTCCTATTTCACAAAACTTGTGAATGCCTGCCCTTTGCATGCAGGGAGAATCACGGCTGATAAACACAGAAAATTTAATACTGACTGCAGAACACATCCCCTGGTGTCCAGGTGTATGCCATGGTTAATACTGAAACCCTATCAAAGGGGAGATGAAAATCAAACTAAAGATGGTTATGACTTGGAGATGTTAGGACAAGAAGAATTTGAGTTTCTTAGGTTTGCCTAAGGAAGCACTTTCTAAACACTTCTAAAGAGCTAAATAATCTGTCCAAGGAGCCAGGTATAAATACTCTTTATCATAAAATATTTTCTGCTTATATTCTGAAGTGTTCTACAGAACACTGAACACAGAATACTCATGCCAAGAGATACAGTAAATATGGTAATACAAGGTTCTAAAATACCATTATTACAAAACACTAAGTTAAGGTCAACTTTTACACAAGTACATTTATACAGGTGTCAGTGAGAGCTCATTTCTTAGGAATAAACAAACCCATTAATTTGTAAGGACTGATTAATATTTAAATTACGTCAGGTGGCTTTGAAGGGTTTGTCTTAGGGAAACTTGTTTGAAATGCAGAAAACCAGAAAGGAAATAATCATTGTATTTGGCACTTGCTTGCCTTTTCAGATTGAGAATGCTTTAACTGTTCTCATTTTTTCCAAATTGTGATACCAAATCACAATAGAAAAATAGATCTTAACGAAATCTATTTAGGTGTTTTTTACAAATGGCTGTGCTGTCTCTCAATATTAAATGTTAAACAACCTGTGCAAAACCTCAAGCCCCAGCTTACGGCTGCTGCATTATTTCATAGGGAAAACAGCAGACCTGTATTTCACTTTTGCTGCCTTCACAGTCTTTCTTTTGCCTGATTTGTGCAATCACGTTTTAATCCTACAGTGGTATTCTGACCTTACCAGTGTCCTGTGCAGCTACAGGCTCACACAGTGGGGTCAAGAGAGAGCACAACAGAAAACTGGTGAAAAAGGAAAACAAAATGGAGGAGGGGCGCCCACAGAAGATGAAGGAAAGCCAGCAGAAATGCCTACAGCGTGCACTGCACTTGGCTCAGCCCTTCCCAAGCAGTGTTTCGTGTTTCCTTACCACTACTTGGTAATTTAAAAAAAAAAAGAAAAAAAAAAAAAAAAGGTGTTAAAGAAAAACTCTTCCTTTTCTGAAGCTATTTATTTACTACAGGTTATATCCTACTTGTAACGAAAACGAGTGCTTACAGTAAAGTGCTGACCCACAAATGCTAAGCCAATAGGAAAGAAAAGAGTTTGTAAAGTTACCACACTGAAATGATTTATTTTTGCTCAGAAAAGGTAGATCTTGTTTCATTTTGTAAAATACAACCCTGTGCTATGCAAATACCTTTAAGTGGAAATTAAATTTACATTTAATAGTCATAAATTTTTCAAGCATTACTTTCACAGCTAATATTCCCTTTAAAAGTATTTTCTCACATGGAGCTTGTTCACTCTTACATTAAATCTTCTGTTTGTTTGCAACACACCCTCCCCCAACCACTGAAAAAAAAGATAGATTCCTTGCTCTTAATGTCACTCTGGTAACTTATTATACCTGCCTGAAATTTGGAAATCAGTGATGACCTGAAGAACAACCTACAAATAAAGATAAATGGTACTTTTTTCACAAACTCTTTGCTAGAACAATGTGCCAAATAATATATTTTTTTATAATATATCCAATAAGGATATTGTCCTTATTCTTACCTGTGTGCCAGAAACAAATACCTACTTTGGTCACTTTTATACTGAGGCAGCTGTGTACAGTCATGATCCACTTAGACTGTGTACAGAGTGTCAGTGCACAAGGTGCACGCATTATTTTTTGCAAAAGAAAGTGCCAAATTAATCAACCATTAATTTATGCAAAAAATGAAGGTTACTGAAAAGCCTAATGATTTCTTCACGGTTACATGTTGCAGTTGAGCAGATTTTTTTTAGTGGCATTTGGCAATTTTTCTTCCTAAAATAAATATCCAGATGCATTTACAAAAAGAACAGCCACAAATTCAAACCATATATAATTTTATATATGAAAGGTGACTTTATTGTGAGGATTCCGATCAAATGCTATTAAACACAGAGCTTTGCTACTGGGTAGGCTACATTCATCAGTGGCAATCTACCTGTTTAAGAGAAGTATTTCCCAAAACTTCAAGACTTTTTTTTTTCTCAATTAAAACCAGCCACACGCAGGAGTTTCTCCCAAACCACACTGAACCTGCCCAGTGTAGACTGTCAGCAGTGCCCTGAAGAGCTACCAGATCTCTTACACTCCTGCTGTGCCCATCCTTAGCTGTGTGAGGCTATTCACCCCTGATAGAAATCATATGTGTTTATTGATATGTATCAAAATATGCATATATAAATAAAGGATCCTTCAATTTATGTACACCTGTATTGCCTCCTCACCAAACACCTTTCGGGGAGAGGGGTACACTGTACCATACAGTGGGAACATACTGTACCTCTATCTGTGGTACACTGGCCAGCCACAGCACAACTTCTGTCAATAAACAATTTCAAGATAATCACTACTGCATTTTATTAACTACAACATCCTTCTGACCTTATGTTAAACTAGCAGCAACCAGACCTCAAAATTTTCAGTGCAACTACTAAATCTGCCCAGGTTGTGCACATTTCACAGATGCTGCACAGACAGAATTCAGTCCTTCCCGCTCTCAGTCAAATGGAGAGCCCGACCCGCAAACTGCCACACACACAGAGGTCAGTTTGGGACCTTGATCATTATCAGCCGAGTCCAGTGAAGTCTCAGTGACTTCTTAACTCTGTAGGTCTGGCACAGGTAACCAGCGCTTTGCAGCCCAGAACTAACACCGGGAAGGACGAGCACACGCATGTGCATGAGAAGTGTTTCTTTACAAACACTTCTCGGTTCATGCAGGACACCTTCAGTGGTTTATTTCTGTGAAAATATTTTTCAAGTGTCCTTAGAAGACAAAAAAAACCCTACGTCTACAGCCTGCCTTGTAACAGAGCGTGGGCACCAGGAGAGAAGTTATTTATGGCTTACTTGATGCAGCACTGGTTGTCCCTGAACCTTAGTCAGAGTGGCCACTGAGTTTGGCTAATATGTACTACCTAGGGTTTGCTAAGGAAGTTTAAGTCATGGAGGCTCTTCAAGGAAGCTTAACTTGATCCTCCTGTAATATTAAGTCAAAGGTGCTCCAGGCAAAGGAGACAGCTCAATTATACCTCCTAGTTACACACCAGCAGAGCAGTCACAAATTAAATGTTGCCAATGGCAATGGCAAACTCACTCCCAAATATTTCTATTTTTTAAAAAGCTGCAGAAATAGACACATGCACTGTTTGCCAGATTGGACTGTTAACGTCTCCTTCTAAGGAAACGAATGCCAGACCGAGCACAGCGCTGACACGGGGCGCAGTCACAGTGATGGACAATCTGAGATGCAGTTGTGCAGAGTCTTGCTTTGCCATTTTTCAGGTTCAATCAATGTGACCAAAGGGAAGCTCAGGGAACAAGACCTCCCATTTTGGCTCACTTCCCTGAAAATTACGCTCTGCCACTGTCCTGACACCAAATGGAGTTGGTCACATTTGGCATTTCCTCAGGCTGCAGTCGATTCCACTGCTCTCCTCAAGTTACTCCCAATTTTCATGTGTCTCCTATGAGCTGGCTGATACAAATGAAACTTAAACACACAAACCAAATTACTAGTTTTCCGCTTGAAGAGCTGATTGTAACTTCTTCTGCAACTACAAGGCAGCAAAACTGACACTGGAGACCATGTGGGAACGTGAGGCCAGGGTGGAGGAAAGGGTGGGTGGGATTGCTTCTTCTAACAAAGTCTAGAAGTAAAGTGGCTTAAGGCAATAATCAAACTGCTGGGTTGTAACAAGACAGAATTGTCTCCAGGAAAACAAAACAAAACAAAATCCTAGCATGGAATAACATCTCTAGCAAACAATGTTTTATTTAATATTAGTAGAGATGCTTACTTAATTTAAAAATAACCATGCAGCATAATTCTGGGGCTCACAAAAACAGTAATGAAAACTTTGATATGCATCAACCAAAATATCATTAAAGCACTGGTGTATGGAGTGACAATTATTGGGCTTTCCAATTTGTGTGAGATTTGTGATTTTTAAAAAGCATTTCTACCACTTGTGATATATATTATTTAAGATTAACCTTAAAAACAAGCAAAGAATTTTACACAGAAAGGTTAAAATAAGTTGCCAGCCCCAAAGGAAACATTATCTAAATATTCCAATTATCTGACATGTACAGTAAAACAACCCTAAGTTTAACTGAAAATCTGCAGCCACACAGCACATGTGGATTAATTAAAACCATAGAAAACCTGAGACAAAGTTATCTGTACTTGGAATGTGAAATACTTCTTGACAAACGCTTTCAAAACTCACGTTGCCTGTACGAAGCTAACAGCACAAGTAAAGCAGCCCTTAATCCCTGCACGTTGGAAACGACCAAACCAACCTGGGGGTTCTACCAGTACAAATCCCCTTCATAACATCAGCATCTAAAAAATACTTTGCAAGGCAAAACGTTTATCAGAAAAACCCATGAGATTCCAGCAAGTTGGCTGTTAATGGGGAAGGAAGGAGCAACTGACACAGATGTATCGTAGTCGATAGCGCCACACCAAACTCATCCCATCGGAGGGACTGTCCCAGAGGGGTGAGTGACTGCATTCACAGCCTGGAACTGCATTTTGTATTTCCAAATTTAAAATATTTTGGTTCTACTTAAGCTATTATAAACTACAGTCTGAGAACCTGTAAAACAGCTTTATACAACCCCCACACACATATACAGAAAAATCCAGTTATTGAGAACCACATTATTAAAAACTGCTTATTTCCTTTGCAGCAGAACTGTTGTGGAAGAAACACAAGTATTTCACATGCAGTATATGAAGTATGTTTATGCACATATTTAATTGTTTGGTTTAAAAGGAAAAAAAAACCAAGGCTATAAATTCTTTCCTCAATTTAAGTAGTATTTAATTAGTCAAACTACAGTTCCTACACAAGAGGAAAAAAAACCCAAAATCGTGGAGTCCGTGCAGAGCTTTGGCCGAGGTCAGACTAAAGCAGAAGACCATTTTTAAGGAGTTAATAGTTGTAAGTCACATATTTAAAGTCCTAATCTTGAAGCCCTTATTTACATGAATAGCTCTAACTTTATAGAGGTGTTTGCAAGATCGGAATCCTACAATCATTAATCTTTTTGCATTACTTTTTAGCATAAAGGACTATGTTCTCCTTCAAAACAAACAAAAGCGGGTAATTCTCCCGAATATTTTGCAAAGCTTTTCTTTGTGTTGTCATGTTACAACAGTCAGAAGTTAAAGAGAAATTGTAAACCACGAGGTAGAATGTGGCTGAGAAGTTAATAGTAAGAAAAACTACCGGCTGTGGGTAAAAATGTAATCACTTTAAAATGACAAGTATTTCTGTAAATATGTCTATTTCACCACAGTGTGTTACTCAGCAGCATGTTTTGCTTCATCATTAGAAGAGGAAGTCCAGCTATTTACTCAGAAGTCTAAAAAAATCACCAAATGTCTAACTTTCTGTCATACCCACACTGAATTCTCTGCCCAGTACGCTTTTCCTCTAAACGTCAACGAGGCAAACAACAAACGCAACACTTAGCTCAGGTTTCATACACTCTTTAAAAAAAAAACCCGTTACATTTGTGTCCAAAGTCGTTTTTTATCGTGGAGGGAGAAGATATCACCACCCCATCCCCAGGCTCTGCAACCCCTCCATTGTAGCGCCAGTACGGCTGTTGCCGGCGGGGCAAGGGGCAGGGTGGAGGGCTCGGTCCGAGCCTCCTCGGGAGCCCCGGAGGCCACCGACTGCCCAGCGGCAGAGGCAGCGGATCCCCCCAGCCCCAAGGGCTTAGCTCAGGGCTGGGTGGAGGAATACGCTCGGGGCTACGTGTCTTCAAGCCCGTTAAAACCAAAGGTGCAGGCGAGGCGCCGTCCTTCGAGCAGCCCAGCCACCACCAGCAGGCCCGCCGGGCCGCCCACGTGTAGCGGCCGCCTGACCCTGGGCCTGCCCGCCGCCGCCTTGTCCCCTCGGGGGGCGGAGGAAAGTGGGAG
>VZTM01002847.1:54532-69997 GCA_013400555.1 Jacana jacana | reverse complement strand
CCAGAACAGCTTTTATATTAGAAGCAACCTGCACCACTTGAATATTACATACTGACCATAAATGCAACATTTAAGCAAGAAAACCCATAGCTCGTTCTTTGTGAGAGCAGAGATTTTTCCTCCCCGCGGGCCGAGTGTGGCAGGGCGGCAGAGAAGTCAATCCCTGACTGGCAAATCCTGTCAGCAAGCGGAAAAAAATAAGACCCAGAATCTTTACTTTTGGCTTCTAGATACTAATTACATGGATTTGCAATGCACAGATCCAAAGGGGGGCTGGCAAATATAAAAAACCACTGTGGCAATTATGGCAGTGGACTCTGCTGTTCCTTTGTGCAGCAGAATCTGATCTAAATTGTTCAATGTATGTCCCAAAATAGGCAGGAACGCTGTAGAAGATGAAAACTCATATGCAAGCAATTGGAAGATCTTGTATTCATTAAGAATTCATTTTTCATTGTGGCTTTTTTTTTCCCCTGCATAATATCTAAATTAATTTTGCTAATTGCATTTCTTGATGCTTGTATGTATTTTTTTAATGGTAAAGTTTTATAGCAACATTGTTACCAGAAAGCTCTTTATAGAATGAGTCAGTCATGGAAACTAGACACCTCAGTATCTGAGCATCTGGTTTTGACAACAAAATATTTTGTCTAGTAGATGTGTCAATATTATTTTACAATGTAATGAGTATTTTTCAACTAATCATTTTTGAAAGGAAATAAGCATCACTATCTTTCATAGACATTTAGCATGTACCCTTATTGATACTTTACATCCACATGGACTTTTAAGAAATTTGCTTTTTTTTGTCCCATCATCTTAAAATAATCGGCAACGGGATGTGAGTGTGCCCAGAGGAACAATGTGCTAGTGAGGCATACAAATTAATTCCGATTAATTTCGTTAAACTGTTGGAATTAAACAGCAACAACAACAACATACCAAACGTTCACATTTGTATTCTCCTACATAGTAACGGGAAATAGTTACTTGCCAAGTTAGTCCTCTTTTAGACCTGAAACGCCAGGAATTTCAAACTTGTCCACAAAAGACAACCGTGGTGAAAATGAACAAAGGAAACCAATGGAGTATTTTCTGCCACGTAAGTTCTAAATAAAGAAGATTCTCTTTATTATAAAGGGTTAAATACATATTAAATTAAAAGAGTTAAATACATATTAATATAATATGTAAATAAAGTGTTTCTCTTAAGGTTCATGGTTCAGCTGAATGTGATACAAGAAATTCAGATGAACATTCATATATTGCAAGTTCATACAAACAATACTGGTTTATAATAACTTTTTGGGTCATTAAAGATTGTGAAGCACTTACAACGTACTTGTTTTCACATATTGTGAAAGATAAATGTATTAAATATACACAATACCCCTCTTACATTTATTTATTCAATCTTTTCTGTTTTGAGTATCCAAGCTCCCAAATGAAGCTATCAGAAAAAAAGTCCTTAAGAGAAAGTGTAGACCTATTGAATCATTTTCATCCCTATTTCACTGATATCCCCTGGCTCAACATTTCATCTTTGAAACATTTGGTCCCTGAAGTATAACTAAAATATACCTTTAAAATATAATTTTACAATGCCAGTCAAAAGGAGGGAGAAAGAAAGCGAGCCAGGGTTTGCCAGTTTTTAAGAATTTAACAAATAGATTGTATTCATAATTGTATTCATAATCCTAAAACCTCAAGAGGATATAATATACTCTATAGGTGCATTTCATGACACCTATTGTGGTCAGCAGTCGTTCAGCTCTGTGTGATAGACATGCTATTAATAAAGACTAAATACTAAATTACATATGGATAAAAGGAAAATAAATTATAACTATTACAAAAATAGCATTGCTTTATACAGACTTAAAAATAATTACCGATTTTTGTATTTAAAAATATATATTAATATGAAAGTAATCATAAAAAAATGTTAAACATTGATTATACTATCAAATAATGAACACTACAAATAATTAATTTGGGCAAAAGGACAGTGCTTCAATGGTAGCTCTTATAATGTCTAATCTCAGTCCATTTACAGTTGTCACCAGTTAAAGAAATGACCATCCATGAAAGAAGCACTTTCTGTGTGAAGGATAATAATAATAAACCCACACAGTATGGAATGGGCTATCACTTTCCAATAACTATCAATAATTGTCAATAAAAAACCCTACTGTATTACAAAAATAAAATAATCTGCTGTTTGCAAACATTTTAATTGCTTAACAAAAATAAATTAATGAAGATTAATGTAAAAATTCCTTGGGGAAACTGAATCCACCAATTACATTATTAAACATAAAGAGATCTTGTTGCTCAAAGCAGGCTGCAGATTCATTTTGAAAAGTATTTGCTGTCTTGCAAAAATGTTATGTAGTTTCTAGATGCAAAGATATATAAAATGGAAAATGTGTTTTTATTTTTTTCACAAAAGTCCTTGTCCTTACTGAAGACAATGTAGATATAGATCAAATTTAAAGGAACCCTCTGAGCCAGAATGTTTTGAATTTTACACATTTTCAAATCTGATTGATTGGATTTTAGAATGTTTAGTAACTTCTTTATTTTAATTCTTGAGGAAAAGAAGGCAACGTTAAGAGAAGACTCTAATAGCCAACTTTCGTAGTGTAGATAGGAAACTATAGTGCAACAGAATGAAGCGCTCCTTAGTGAAAGATGTGGTATTTACTGCTGCATTAGAAATTTGCAAAAGCATGAATTAATGCTAACAATATTCTATATTTTTGTCTGAAAATTTTGAGTGTTATCTTGACAAAGCACCTTTAAAATGTTTTGCTTCCATATCATCTACATCTCTATTAAAAAACCACCTTCATTTCTGATAACTGTTTATTTACACATCTCCTTCATACCCAGATCAATCACCTTTCAAGTCATGTCTGTCTATAACAATAACCACTAATTTCTGAACCCCAATTAAAAACACACTTAAAAATTATTTTACTTTTATCTTTGTTTCTGGGTAGCAATAGTTTTTAAACTGGAGTCACACAGAGTGACCAGGATGTCCTGCTGAATGTCCTCTTAGTGCTACAGCCACACAGAACCCTGCCCTAGGAAACACACATTCCTTACGGGGTTAACTTCTACCCTACCTTGCCAGTTTTTGTAAAACATGCTACATTTAAACATTAAGCAAATGTGACTGATTCATACAACGCAGCGTTTGCAAATGACACATGCCTTCTTCAATGAACACACACCAAAAAAAAACCCCAAATCCCAAACCAAACAGTGAGGCAGCCAAACAAAGCAGGTTTGGCACAGCCAAATGAGAATGTAATTGCTGTACTGAAGCACTATTAAACATTGTGGCAAAACAGAAACTTTTTTGACTAACTGCATTTACAAGTTTTTGAAGACCGTATCATGCCTCCAAATCTGCAAACTGTCCACCCCTCCCTTTCTGGACGGAGGGCTCAGCTGCTTTCCCTCCTTCCCCCTAAGTCAATGTTCTCCCTTTTATCTGGGTGGGATCTCTACATGCTTAACGCAGGGGCCTGGGAAAAAGGCAGGTCAGGATACACCATATAGTGCAGTTACAAAGTTTTTCACAAGNAGGTTAGCTGTCAGGTAAATTTAGGTAAGACCTTATAAATTATACATTCACAGCACATACACAAAAAAGTAGCATATTGTGAAAAGCATATACACAACTTATATAAACGTTCATGCATACACGTCATCTTAAGTTGTATCATTTAAAGTTAACTTCTAATTAAGCAGCAGTGACACAAGCCCTAGTTTGCTACTCTACATTTTAGGCACAGGGATCAAATCAGATCACAATACAGCCGTCAAGTTTTTGACCACAAAAAGCACACTTACAAACTTGCAACAGGACATAAAGCACATACTTCCAAGTGAGGACATTCAGAGACTTAAAATCCACTCCCAATGCTGTCCAGTTTATTGAACAACTTTCACAGGTCAGTGAGACTATTTCACATGAAAATATTGAGCAGAATTTGGCCCACGCAACCTGTGATGTCCACAAGAAAAGGAAAGGTGTCATGGTTTTATTACATTAAGGAGAAGGGTTTGTTTACTGTTGAAATAATTCCAAAATTTCCATTCTTATGATGTACTATTGTTTTTACTGTCAAGGGAAGAGAGCAGCAAACAGGTTTGTGAATAATTTTTTGATCTTCTGCTTTAGTGTCAACAGTGGCNAAAAAAACCCCAAATCCCAAACCAAACAGTGAGGCAGCCAAACAAAGCAGGTTTGGCACAGCCAAATGAGAATGTAATTGCTGTACTGAAGCACTATTAAACATTGTGGCAAAACAGAAACTTTTTTGACTAACTGCATTTACAAGTTTTTGAAGACCGTATCATGCCTCCAAATCTGCAAACTGTCCACCCCTCCCTTTCTGGACGGAGGGCTCAGCTGCTTTCCCTCCTTCCCCCTAAGTCAATGTTCTCCCTTTTATCTGGGTGGGATCTCTACATGCTTAACGCAGGGGCCTGGGAAAAAGGCAGGTCAGGATACACCATATAGTGCAGTTACAAAGTTTTTCACAAGTTTTCCTGATATGTACCACATCCTCTTACCCCTGTCAGAAATCAAAAGCGCTGTACAGGTGACCCAAACTGTCTCTAGATTACTCAATAACTAACCGTTCAGGATCCCAACGCGCTTTCAGTGCCAGGATGAATGTCATTCCCCTTCAACAGAACCTCCCTGCATCCATGGAGAGGGGGTTTTCTCACATTGGGAACATTTCACAAACTTCTTCTACCACTCTTTCCTCCTGCGAGGGAATGATTTGGGACTGAGCAATTTTTCCACAGGAAGATGGAAATAAACCACGCAGCATTGTCAGCCCAAGAACTTAGGATCAAAGCAGCCTGGCAGGTTAGCTGTCAGGTAAATTTAGGTAAGACCTTATAAATTATACATTCACAGCACATACACAAAAAAGTAGCATATTGTGAAAAGCATATACACAACTTATATAAACGTTCATGCATACACGTCATCTTAAGTTGTATCATTTAAAGTTAACTTCTAATTAAGCAGCAGTGACACAAGCCCTAGTTTGCTACTCTACATTTTAGGCACAGGGATCAAATCAGATCACAATACAGCCGTCAAGTTTTTGACCACAAAAAGCACACTTACAAACTTGCAACAGGACATAAAGCACATACTTCCAAGTGAGGACATTCAGAGACTTAAAATCCACTCCCAATGCTGTCCAGTTTATTGAACAACTTTCACAGGTCAGTGAGACTATTTCACATGAAAATATTGAGCAGAATTTGGCCCACGCAACCTGTGATGTCCACAAGAAAAGGAAAGGTGTCATGGTTTTATTACATTAAGGAGAAGGGTTTGTTTACTGTTGAAATAATTCCAAAATTTCCATTCTTATGATGTACTATTGTTTTTACTGTCAAGGGAAGAGAGCAGCAAACAGGTTTGTGAATAATTTTTTGATCTTCTGCTTTAGTGTCAACAGTGGCTAATTCTCAAACTACACATCTTAGGCCAGGTAATTAAGCAGGGTAAGATGGCAATATACCTTTCTGTCTGTTAAATACGCAGAGTAGTTGGAGGTCTAACCCAAAGTCTACAGAAGTCAGCTTCAGCCTATCGGGTAACTTTGAGATTAAAAATTTTATATATTTCTATTCTTTCCAATATAATCAGTTCAAGAATATTCAGAAATTACTACACATGGTCAACAGAGGCTTTTTAAAACCCTGTATTTCTACCAAGATTGTATGATTACAAATAGCCCATAAAACCAACCAGGATTTTGATTACTACCCTGCAAAACACAGTTGTAAAATGAAATAAAACATTTTTAAAATCATAGCACACGTGCACTATTAAGAGATCTTAAAGACACCTGTACTTTGAGAAAAAGAAAAAAAAAGAGTTAATTTTTATTCTAGTCTACCTAAGCTACACAAAGGCTATCACTCTCAATTTCAGTCTAGGGATTATTTTGGTGTGTATATTTATATAACCATAAACAAAGTTATAACACAAATGTTAAAGTAGCCTCAAGTGGCACTATAATAAAAGCAATCTAGAAAAAAAGCCCATAATCTCTCAATGCTGCATATCTATAAATTACCATGACTAATTAGGGCCTCTCTGGGAATTATCTTTGATGGGAAAGCCTCTATCAGCTATGTTGGTGAGTACACACTTATGAATGTAATAACGTCAGTGTTTTCTAACAGAATCATAAGATTTGTAGTAGCCATGAATATTACTTCCATTTTGTAGACAAATTTACGCTCCAAATACTGATTATACATGCATTTACTCAGATTTTAACAGGTGAAAATACTGGTCTCTGATGCCAAAAAACTAAAACAAAGCTTTCAGGCTCCTTCCTTCCAAAAATGCAATTCTAGCACTAGACTAGAACTTCAGAATAGAGAGTATTTGTGTGAATTTCTTGGTTCCTGCACTGATAATAGAACAAGGATATTTCACATACTCTCAGACAAATAACTTTGAAAACTGAATGCATTTTAGAAGCTATACATATGGAATAATTCAGGAGCTACATTTTTCAAGTTATCAATGAATTTCACTCACCTATCTCCTAAAAGATATATCCAAATTATTATGAACGTGTCTGGTAAATATACTTAATTCTGTTCTGTAGAAGTATGAAGCACGGATTATTATGATGAATCAAAAATTCCTCCTAGCTTTTTTGGGTTTGTTTTATTAATAGTGCTGGTTTTAAACTGCAATTCAAGATATTTCAATGCCACAGCTTAATTGCAGTCCTTAAAACAAGAAAAAAAAAAAGAAAGAAAAAAAAGAAACATTTAAGATTGAGCTGATGTGTAACCCAAAAAGATTCTGAAACATTCCAACTCCAAGGAGAGCTCAGAAGTTTGTACTCGTTTTGATACTCACAAGTGACCTTTTCCTTGCAAAGTCACTAACACTTTTGCTGTCTTTCCATCCCCAGCTGAAGGGAACACCAGTATTTATTTTGCACCACAGGAAACTGCAGCTTCATTCACATTTCTATGACAGTAGCTCCCAGCTCTCTCTCCTTCTATACCTTCACCTCACCCTGGGAGCTGCTTGTTTGCATCTTTGGCTGCCCTTCCACATTGCCAGCCCTGCCCACCCCTATATGTGGGGACCATTGGGTTTCTCCCATATGAAAAATGAGAAAAATCAGGTATGAAAACCAAAACTTCCCTGGCTGAGTTTTGCTGTGCAGCTTCAGAAGCACTTATGCTAGCCCAACGGCTATCTATAAAAGCCCCCGAAGGTTACTTAAGCAGCAGCACTGCTGCCAAATGTACAAGTAAAATCACAGCCATAGGGCTCTCACCAAGAAGAGTGGCTGTAGGAGTTCCAACCTCCACCTGTTCACCACTCTGCTCCTCCAAAGCCAACTCAGCTGCTTGCAAAGCAGCTGCTGACCTGCTGCATGTTACAGCTTTGCATGGTAGGAAAGGAAAATATCAAAATCGGTGCCAGTTTTCCTTAATACAGTGGACTGTGAAACTTGCAGCAGTTTCCACAGCTGCCTCTGCAAGCAGCTGAGCCATCTCTGGAGTGGGGATCTAGAATTTCCTCTAGCCATCTCCCAATGAGTTAACCCCCCATTTTAAGTCAGGGCCAGCCAGAATAATCTGAGGAAAAGCCTGAGCACCAACTTCTCCAACTGAATATGCTCAAGCAATCAGGAGCATGTCCCCACCTTCTATGCAGAGGTGTTTATTGATTCTCTGCTGCTGTAAAAGCAACTGAAGGATCGGGTGCTTTCACCTGTGATACCGAGCAGAAAAAGCTAGTCCAGACCTGTCCTGAGTACTGTCCCTTAGAAAGAGCTAAGTATCTATCAGTCATGATAACTTTCAGCTGATTTAATGAAAGGGGCAAAAAAGAACCCTTAAATACAGGGAATGAAAAGTGTAAACAATATATCCTTACTTCTGTGTGTTCATTTAAGAAATATCATAAATGGTATTTACCCTCTGGTTTCTAGGATCTTACTTAAATTATACCTTTATAGTCACTTTTATACACCTTTGTAGAAAGTTACAGGGCTAATTTTGCTTCTGTTTATAGATAGGGGGGAAAGATGTTGGGCCTTTACTGAGATGGGTTACATAAGGAAGATTACTTAAACAGTATTTGCACAGGAGTATACTTTGTAAAGAGTCTGAAACCAAACTCCGGATGGGTCTGGATATTCTTACTACCTCAGAAATGTAGTTGCAAACCAGAACAAGCAACAATAACATTTTTCCCCAATTTAACAATTCATTTCCTTTTTAGCTTTGGTTTGTATATCTGCTTTGGTATCTTATGTTTGTGCCTCAGACAAAATATCCTCTTCCTTCCACCATCCCAAGCCTTGTGCACAACTTCCTCAGTCTTGGAGAAAAGGATAGCATGCTCTGGAAAGGGTGTGCTTACTGCTCTCCCAAAGAGGGAAATCTCTCTTAATTAGTCCCATTGCAGGCCTCTGACTTTGAGCCAATGGTGATTTTTGCTTATCAACCTTTAATGATAAAAATTCTTCAGCAAAATCTGATCTGATTCAACACCATTTAGGTTTAATGGGACTTGCCATTCATTTAAATACCACATACATCTATCGATAAAAATGCACTACGACACTGGGTTTAGATGTAAAAGATGGTGGCCCCATAACTTAAATACCACATTAGAAGTTTCTTCAGACAACCATCTCAAACCATCAAGCTCACTATTTTGCCATTGCCCTACGCATCTACAGGTAGGATCTGAAATGTAGGTCTGGGCCTAATCAGTAGCCAAAAAACATTTTAAAAAATAATAATAAAAAAATCCAGGCTGTACTATTCCACACCACTAATCCATGGTCCCCATAACTTAAAATCAATTTTCTCTGTATTCTCCAACACAACTGATGAGTGGCAAAGCTTTACTTTGGGTCTCCAGCTGTTACCCGTTACAGATTCCACACGCGCTGAAGCTGCTGAGCACACTTTGACACCCACATCTTTAGCAAAAGTCTGATCTCTGCCGGATCTCTGATACACATGCTCACTGCACACACAGGTTTACTCCCCATTCGCTTCCTTCCTCAGCTTCCCTCTCTAAATCCTGCTGGCCACTTTTGTTTTGATTAGGACTGGGCTTGCCTGGTCCCCAGCAGAAGCCCAAGATGACAAGTTTGTAACAGCACACTCTTGCATGGACAATTCTGTACTTCAAAAGGGCATTGCTATGTCATATTTAACAATAAGGAGCAATGTAATATTGAGCTCACTTGCTTGCCCAGAACTTCCAGTTATCCTGAGCAATTAAGTAGCATTTTACAGGCTCTTAATAATGCAGAAATGGAAATGATGCCAGATGAATTAATGTATCCTTGGCAAAAGCACAGGATCCCATGTCATGACATAAGTCAGCATTCAGTGTATCATGCCATGCCCAACTTGATCCCAGAAAAAGTAGTTCAACTGAGGCTAAAAAAACCAGGAATTTAAATAGGCACCTGATTCATCAAAGAGGATGGTCAGTCAAATTAAAGGAAAATACTTTTCAGATGCCGCTTACATGTCTGGTTTTCCATTTATTCTTCTGTTTACAACCACAACTGAATAGTCTCAGTAATTTCCCTCCTTCATTACAGGTATGTGCAACAGAAAGAGCAAAATTTATAATATACAGATGATAGCACAGTGTGGAAGGACTCAATGAGAGAAAAAAGGTGCCCCCCATTTTTATCAAATCTTGTAATGAGAGTAACTTTCAGCAACAGTAAGAAAGTTCAGATGAAAGTGAAAAATTTGAAACCATGTTCATTTAATGAGAAAACAAAATAAACCAACTCCAGTGTGCTGCTCCTCCCTTCCTTCCTCTCCCCATCTCATAAAATAGGATCCCAAAGAAGGATCATGTTTAAGGTCCCAGTTCAGAAATCCTGTATCAATCCTGTACCACAGTAAGAATGTTGGACTACAGAGCCAGGTCCCAACAAACATCTAAACTGAACAATCCATCTCATCCTGAAAGACCATGTTACTCAGAAACAGAACATAAAATGATAACCCTTGACATTCACAAACATCTTGCAGCCAAACATGAATTGCATTGGTTTACATCCAGCACCCTATGCTTCATTATCATCTTTAACACCTGGGCTTCATGCTAAGCAAAGGAAAATAAACATGTTTCTAACATAGTGAATACAAAATGTATGCAAAAAAAAACCCAAAACACCACCAAATCCACAGCATTTTTGCCTTACTTGCCAGCATCCCCAAAAGCTGTACATATCAAAGTTGTGTGCACAAACTTGAACACACACACACAAAAAAAAGTAACAGTCATCCATTTCTCTTATTTTACAGAAGCTTGAGCTCTTAGTTGTTAGCAATGAAAATCTTTTTTCATAGGCACCACAAAAGGTTTCACTCACTTTGCCTCTACAGCCTGTTTTACCCCTTGACAAATAGGTCCAAAATTTAACAAGAGCTATTCAAACGTATCTACGTGTGGAACTGACATCATAAAAGAGAAGCGAGCTATATTATTCATTCCATGCTACCTATTAAAAGTCCAAGTGACAATACTGAGCCAAATTCAGTAAGATTCACATGCCTTGGATTCAACAGAGTTGCACAGGACTAAGATTGCCATTCTTCATTTTTTTTTGGTAAAAGAGACACACTGGAGGAGGCATATTGCTGTACTGGGCATGGCTTCTCTTTGAAAAATTAAATAGATTTTAGCACTTGTAATTTTTACATGACACTGAACGATTCAAACACATGATTTAAAGACATATAAGCTGTATCAGGATAAAGCTGAAAAAGACAAGAGTATAGATGTTTGTACACATACACTATTTACATTGTGTACACACACAGCTATAATGGCTGACATGTTTCTACCTTAAATAACGCATCTGCCTCTAGGTACCTCATATCCAGAAGGGTAACAACAAGCTGAAGATAGTTCAGAGAAGATCAATCAAAATGGTTAGTGCTGAAGGAAGGGCTTAAAAGGTAAAGTTAAAAACTCAATACTGCAGCTGTTTCATGAATAGAACTCTCATTGTGTGAAGAGGAAGAAAAGTCCAAATAAAAGCAACGTCCACTAAAAATGCATCAATGTATACAACTAATGAAGCACTGACTTTAGAAAAACATGACTATAATCCACAACAATCAAGGGGGAACTCCCAAGAAGAAAGCAAAATCATTCCCTGCAAGCTCAAAAGTCTAGGTATAATGGAATTTAACTATTACAGGAATTTTGACTTGACATCCAGTAAGTTTTTACTTATAGCAAGACCTCATGAACTGGGCATAACCTCACTGAGAAAAGGTAAAATAAGTAAAAATATTGCTGCAGGGTTCAAGCTAGCTTTGACAGGACTTGGACAAACCAAGATAGAAGCTTCCTTCCCCTGCTTAGTCTGTCTGATTCTCTAAAACAGTACTAGTAGCTACAAACGTTGCAGAACAAGCCAATGTACGCAGCATTATCTGCACACATTTAAATAAATGATGAATTGTTTTCAAAGCAGTTTTGAACAGGAATATTTTGTTTCAAGAGATTAATAAACTAACATCTTTGCCTTGAAAAGGCCTTTTCACATGACTAAATTTTTCAGATTAATGAAACTAATAGGACTAGTGTCCAATTGCTGTTCAGATGACAGACTGTTGTACAAGCAGCACGTTGCCCATTTAAAGACATTTTTATGCCCTGGCTGCTACTGTTACCACCAGTCAGCCAGTCAGCTAACACAAAACGTTCTATACAGCAATATAAATTATCCAAAACATACTCTAAAACTAAGTAGTTACTGCTTCTCCCCATTATATTAAAAATGAAAAATTCTACTTTTGACTGATGGAAAGCAGACTCGTGTCACAACGAAGTTTATGTATAGCCTGGATTTCATCAGAAAGAAAAAGGTAAGAAACACGTTTTCTTTGTTGGAAGAGCAACCCATTTCAGAATACTAATAAATTCATTCAGCAAGGTATCTAAGCAATACTCAAAGTGACTGAAGCACAGCGTTTATGTGCAACGAAACATGCTATTTTTCGCTGTGATGTGTCTTAGAAACCTAAGGATACTGATAAACTGTAGGTTATTGAAGTGTAAAAAAACATGTCTGGTACTTCCTTCTGGTCCCCTCCTTTGGGGGAACGCAACCAAATAGTGACTTCCAAATTTACCACATACTTTTGTTACTATTTTCTGTCTACTTTCCATTATGGAACAGCACACCTTGTCTAGCATTACTTAAATGTATCACATTATCATGCAGTTCAACGCTTCTCTATTTCCACAGCTCTAAGAATATCTTTGTTTCCAAATGCGGGGTGTTGTTTTTTTTTTTCACCACCACTGCTAGGCTTCAAATGTTTGTCTTCTATTATTTGAGAAGCAAAAAGAATGACATGTTTTAACACAAAATTAGATGAAGAAAAGGGGGTTTTATCTATAAAGTAAATTTACAGAAGTGTGAAGAGCAATTTCATGACTTTAAAAGGTACAAAGAAGGGAAGAAAGGGAGAAAAACAAGAGGAAGAATGCTCCTTATTTGATAAGCATTTCATTCATTCAGATCTAAACAAGAAAAAGCAGCAGCAGCAAAGAGGGGGGCACCTCATACGCCAGTACAAAGCAGGAAGTGTAAGAATTTAATGAGTTCACTATTGGATTCTACACTTTGTCCATAACTCCAAATGCAAACACCTCATACCGATGTCCAGGCCCTTAGTTAAGCACAGGGTCCATGCGCAAGCATCAGAAATCCGCTCCAGCACCACAAGGAGCCAGGCAACACCTCACAGCAGCAGCACTCCAAGGTTCAGTCACCTTTTTATTCATCTAATGAAAAATATATTCTTTAAAAAAGACTACTGAAAGTTACCACAAAATACGTCTGGGCCACCAAATTAAGGAACATCGAAAGGGAACCACTATATAATCACGGAACACCCCCCTGCCCCGTCATTGCAAACGTCATAGAAAATGGACAACCACGTAAAAAGTCAAGATGCCTTTTTGCCTTCCTAACATGGCCCTTGCCAAACCCAAAATGGTCTCTTTACCTGACACCGCTCTTCTGTTCCCTGATCACAGAGAAGACGGGTGAAATGCAAACTAGCGTTGTTGCAACTGGAGGCTAACAGAAGGGCCGGGGAAGGTCTACACATGCTTCTTCTTCACAAGCCACGCTACAGACCTTAGGAAAAGCTCCCTTAACTTTATCATTTTATATGTATCTTACATCCGAGACTCCTTGGCAGGAAGGCATTCATACCAGCTTCCACGTTCCCAGCGTGAATGCCATTCCCGCTGCAGTGCTTAAAAATAGAACCAGCGGCCAACAAGCGCCTTCTCTCCTGACCAGCCTTCCACAGAACCTGCTTTTGGTCCCGTTCCTTACTCACTCCTGGTTTGTGGGGTTTGTTTTTTGGGTTTGGTGGGGTTGGTTTGTTTGTTTAAGTAAGGAGTATTTAAAAATCAACCAACGGAACCACATGGACGCTTCAGTCTATCACTGCAGGGACGCGCTCAGGTCTGAATGACTGCAAAATAACGCTGTAACGATGTCTTAATTTCACTAACTAATCTCAGATGAGCTTTTAAAAAGCAATTCGAGGTTTACAAGAAAAGCGGTTAAAATTGTATTCAACTGTTATCTGCCCGAAACCCGACATTTATTTATCCTTCTGCGAGCCTAATTTTAATCAGTTTCCAAGGAAAGGCATATCAGTCTGGTGCCAAATGATAATCCTTGTTACAAAGAAAAAGTGTGGCATTTGAAAATAAATAAAAAGCACAGGGGAAGTTTCTAACCGAGGAGTAAGATATGAAGAAACAACATTATCCGACCACGGAAACTAAGCACAGTCTAACCACCTTATTATACCAAAGTGTACTCTGCCAACAAAAACACCACCTAAGGAAACTTTTTAGTTACAGATGTACCTAAATACCTAGGAAAAAATAGGTTACTTCTTTTCACGTGAAACCAGAGTCCCACTGAGCTCAACCAAATGTGGCAGGCTGAGATGGAAGACAAAAATGGGTCTTACTTGGTGTACAAAGACATCAACTGGAGACTCCAAGGGGCTTCCCTCTCGGTTGCTCATGGAGATGAACCCGAATCCCATTCTCACATTGAACCATTTGCAATGGCCGGTTCCGTGCAAAACCTGGGATTCCTCCTCTTCTTCCTGCTCCGGCAACTTCCCGGGCTCGTCTCCACCTTTACTCGCCCCTGCNGAGGGGGGGGGAAGGGGAGGAAGGCGAACAAAACAAAAATCAAAAAGCAAACGGCGAACAAGCTTATTTTTTCCTAAATTCTAAAAATCAACGACCTTCTCCCCCAAATAGGTAAAAAAATAAAATCACCGGAGGTTACAGAGAGGAAGCACTGCGTACGGAGGCTCTCCCTCTCTCTTTGCCCAGGGCAGCCCACGTTTCTGTACATACGTGTATTTTTCCATTTAACTCCATCTTTCAGCCACATTACAGCACGGAACGCGATACTTTACTTGAATATTGCTGGTTTAACACCGATCCCATTTCCCAACAGAAATTCTCAGCCCAATTAGTCTCTCCTCGCAAGGCGCAGGACCGGGGGGCGAGGGGGGAGGCCGGCCGAGGAGGGGTGGAGGAGAGAGAATAAGCAAAATTGGGTAGATTGCACAACTGGTTATTGCACATGCAGCGCCGAAACCACTATTTTCCAACGTGTCTCCATCCCTTCTTGGAATAAACTTTGGGATTAAAGTTGGGACAGGTGTACGGCCGTTTTCTCATCCCACCACTGCAACTGTGCTTAATCAAACAGGAACAATTCAAACAATAGCCCCCTGAAAGCTTTTCAAGTTGTGAATCGGTGTGGGCGGTACGGAACAGTTTCTGAGCTGGGTAACAATGGGTTTGGAGAAAGCCCCCTTGCGCGAGCTGCTAAAAAAAGGGTAATGCATAGTTGGGTTAAAAGGGGGGTGGGGGGAGAAAGGGGGGGGAGAGAGGGAGAGAGCAAGCGAGCGAGCGAAAAAAAAATCATAGTAAAACAATAGAAAAAGAAAATTAACCTTCGGCCATGTTGCCCCACGGGCCCTCTGCTCCAAACTCGTGAGATGAAAACTTTCCCTGTGGATCGAAGTGGTCTTCTGCATTAATCTAACATCCTGATTTTGAACGATCGCAAATTTAGCTCGCATGGTCTAATGTGCTTTCCCTCTTTTGATTTTTCCCCTTCTCTCTCGCTCCGTTTCTGGCCCCCTGCGCACACGTGACTCGGGCAATTACATGCTTTCTCGCTACTAATTTCACATCGGATCCTTAAGGGGTTGGCAGGAGGCAGGAGCAGCCAATCGCCATTTCAACTAGGCTGACACACCAAAATAATTTATGAATGAACAAGAAATTTCCAACACGGCTTTTTTTTTTCTTTC
>VZTM01002847.1:38785-49691 GCA_013400555.1 Jacana jacana | reverse complement strand
TACTAACGCGGAAGGGGGGGGGAGGGGAGGAACTTTCCGGCCGCTCCCTCGGGGCAGAGACCCCGGGGCCAAGGGTGCCTGCCCCTGCCCGAGCTCTTCCCGCCAAAACCCTCCTCACCTACACTTTGGGCGCCAAAACCGCTTTCCCTTTCCGCGGCCGTGATGCGCCAGGGTCGAGGGCGGGGGTTGCCACCGGGGCCCCGGCGGTCTTTCTTTTCGGCCGGTTCGCCGTGGGGGAAAGGGTGAATGGGGACGAGGAGACCGTCACACTCCCCCGCCCCTTCGGCCGTTACACCTGAGGTCGGCGCCAACCGCCGTCGCTTTCGGTACTGAGACGGGGCGGCCCTCGCCGAAGGATCTCCCCGCGGTTCGCCGCTATTTTAATTGACGGCCGGAGCGTGGTTTCAGACGCTTTACTTGTATTTTCCTGTCGAAATGAAAGGCGGCGGCTGTCGGGGCTGCCTCCCGCGGATCTCTGCCCGCGGATTTGTAAGGCACTGTTCAAATCCCGCATGTGAGCCGGCGGCAGGAGGACGCGGGGGGCACCCACCCGGAGCGCACTGCCGCAGGATGTGGGTCTCATGTGCATTAACTGTCTCTCAGCTGTGGATTTGCAACCGAGAGCGACCGCTTCCCCGGCGGGTTTAAAGGGGGTGTAGCCAGCCGTCGCGGGAAGACCGTCTGACAGTGCTTAAGTTCCGCGGGGCAGAACGGCACTTGCAGAACGCGCCGGGCTGCTCGCCCGAAGTAACCGCACCGGCGGACAGCGCCCCGGTTTCACCGCTTCCCCTCCCGGGGTGCGGGCGCAGGGAAGGTCTGCGCCTCGCTTCAGCCCGTCCCCTCACCCGGGACAACCGCACTTGGGCTGGATGCGAGGCGCGCAGCCTCCGCGCCGCACAGCAGCCTCCTCCAGCCTAGGCACACGGGTAAAACCCGTCCCCTGCCAGCGCCAGCCCCGGGCTATCTACCGCCGCAACGAACGCTCCCCGTCGCAGGGATCCCGGGGCACGGCTGTTTCACAAGTATCTTTGGGACTGCCGCCTTGCGCGGAAGTTCCGCGCCCCCACCTCGCCACCCCGCGCATGCGCTGCCTCTCGCCACTGCCGCCGCCGTCGAGGGGAAACCGGGAGGGGCGTGCAGCGCTGCCGGTTGGGCTGCGCTGGAGAGAAGCGGCGTGGCGACCAGTGGGCTGCGTGGCGACCACGGCCAGCCGGCGCTGGGACTTGACATCTCAATAGAATCGGCGGCGGCTGAAGGGTGTAGGGCTGCGGGAGGGGGTAGTGCAGAAGCGTTCTCAAAGGCGCCCTACAATTTACAACAGGTATCTGATGGTGGGTTACTGCAAACGAACTTTCCTTATGCCATTGTTTATTTGTCTTACAGAAGCAGACTATTCAAAGTACATCGAGCAAGAGCTCTGAGGCTTGTGTTCAAAATTAACGATTCCCCCCCAAAAAGAATTAAGTTCACTTGAGTCGGTGGGACACAAGTGCTGCAGCACCTCAGCTTTATAGATACAAAGTCAGCCATGGAAAGACGCTATAGAGAAGACTGACCTGAGCCTGAGGAGACCTTCTTGAATGACCTCATCGTCTTCTGAGGAACCTAAAATCAGAGAGCTGGAGTCAGTACTGTGTACATTGTACCAGAGTACCATATTTAATTACCTCTTCTCCAGTTTAACGGCTCATTAGAAGGCCATAAAATGCCAGGGCATTGACTCTGTGAAGTGACCTGTAAACTTATTAACTGGTTGAGACTTACCTAGCTCATCAGAACCACAATGAAATAACCAAGGCATAAGAGAAAAATCAGCCACTGCTTTTTTTTATTATTTTTTAAAATTTTATTTTCTTTCCCAAGTGCCCGTGAAGGCATTGCCCCTTTCATTGGTCTCTTCTGAAAGCTACACAGTTGATGACAACGGCGGGAAAAGACACAGATTTGCAGGATATTGGAAAGTGTTTCTTTCCTTTATCAATATTTAATTGCTATAGGTAACCTAAGTACCAGTGAGTTGTCTTTACTATGCTTAAATTCTACAACTTAAGCAATCAGTCTGCCTTGTATATGATTTAAAAAAAAACAGTAAAAATAATTCTCCAGCATTCTTTCATTGTCAAAATTGTAACTTGATGCCAATTTACGAGTATCAGTAGAAAAATGCTTTCAATTGTGTCAGTTCTAAAGTTGCAGAGCTTTATTTGCAATAATATTACAGTCTAGGTCTCAATCTGAACAAAAACAGTCCAAAAAATAAAAATGTGTGACTTGATTGAAATTACGTGGAAGGTGTACTTTTGATCTAGTCGAGCTAATTTTGTATAATGCAAATAAAGATATGTTGCAGAAAATGGGTATCACAGGTGGCAGAAAGCATGAAGGAAAAGACTTTGGGGTTGGAGTAGGCTTGTCACTTAGTCTGCCTGGTCCACTTAATAAACAGAAGGTGAATAGATAGGAGCATGCACAAACTCATCTGCTACAAGCCTGTCCCCATCACCCTCTACTGCCTTTTGAATAATCTTCTGTAACTAAAACCCATCCAAAACAAACAAGGAATTGCATTATCCTCCTGTTTATATATCAGCCAAATTCTCTTCCCTATTAGAGAAATCTGAGATTTGTCTTTCCAATTGTAGAGCACATCCTGACCATTACCCTCTCCCTTAGTAAAATATGAGATATGCACTAGACGTGAGCAAAGCCAGAAGAATGACCAAAGACAAATGAGAATCAAATTTCTCTAACTTTTCTCCTACAGTCAGTTATCCCAATTCCCTTCCAACACCAGGAATCAGAAAAGGGAATGGTACAATCTTTCTTTTCAGTGCAACACCACCAGCAAGCTGATTCAGTTCCTCTTCTTTTGTAGCCACTACATTTTCCACTGGAATTGTGTGGACTTTTGCCTTGTATTAAACCTAACTCTGCTTTTACACCTTCAAGCACCGAAGCCCAATCTCTTGTGTCTGCTTCTTTGTTCTGCCAACCTGTGGCTATGTGGCTTTTGTGTCTTTCGGGTTTACTTGCATTATTTATGCAACATAATGAAATATGCAAACAGAGTAAAGGATCCCTTCTTGGCTTTGGCACGTATACTGCTCAACTTATGAGGGGATTAAAAATACATATTTTGGGGAGTGGTACTGCAACTCAAATGGGAGGAGTACAGTTCTTAAAATCTGTAACAGAAAACAGCACAAGCTCAAGCGATTCTTGTTTCCAATATCACCATTTCAAAACAAATTTGTACACATCACATATTTTAGCGTCATATAAAAAAAAATCAGATTAATATGAAAATATTACATCTCCTTTTTTTTTTCCTTAAAGTAGTAATTATAAGTAGCTTCTCAACACGATACACAAAACTTGGGCACAAGGGACATTAGTGTAGAAAACCCTGGGCATTCCCATTCCAGCATGTATTTTACTGCATCCTACTGAAAGCCATAAGAAATCAGTCCCTGACTTAAATGGAAGCATGTTTGGGCTCTAAAATAGCTCATGGTGAACTCTCCTACACCTCCTTATGCAGTACAAAACCAGAAAAAGATGCTGGCATTTTAGTTTAGAAACGACTTTGGCATTTACATGAACCCTGTAACTGCAAGTAAGAAACAGGCTGTTTAAGACTATGTACAGCAACATCTCATTAGAGAAAAAGTTATTTGCTTTGAAAACAATCCTCGTTTTAACTATGCATTCACAGCACGTGGAAGGGCACTGTAACAATAGGCAGTAAAGAAAAATGATCTAACAGAACACGATATGGAATTATTGCTGGATAGGAAATACAATGAAAAGAGTAGTATCAGCTAAAGACATGCTGACAGACATCCAACACAGGTAATCCAGCCTTCCCTACAGGTAGCACATTCTGTCATTTCACTTACTTAACAGCTTATATAGAGTTCGGGTTTTTTGACAACTTATCGGTCAGTGGAAAATAACAGTAAGTTTATACCTATTTAAAAAGAAAAAAATCTTTTCGATAAGCATTGTTTTGATTTCAATAGCTTAATCAAGTTTGCTGGCAAAAGATTCAGGAGCATTATTTGCTTGGATTAAAATAAAGCAGACATACATAGTTTGCCCATTAAATAAATTGGGAAAAAAACCCACCACAACCCACTTAAAAAATAAGTTGAAAATAAAAATTAGCAGATGTTAAACCTGTTTCTTCCACAGTCTCTAGCAGCCACAGCACTGACTTTTTCCAGGGAGTAAAAACAGCAGTATTTTCTTTCAAGGATGCTGTATATTATAAGTATGACCAGAGCGCAGAAGAACTAGAGAACAAAACGCACCAATACTTTATTTTATAACAAAAAGTATGACAGTGATGCAAAGGAACAGCAGAAAACATTCCAATGTTAATAGAGCTCCTCTAGTTATCTCATCAGCAGTGAAGACTTAAATGGGTGAATGTTGCAAAGCATATACAAAATTTAAAAATTCCCTATACAGAAACCAAACATAGAAACAGCATAAACCACCAGCTTTCTAGACATACAGATATACATACACACATTCTTCAGATATATTAACTTATAAAACACGTTTTGTAATCAACAAACTTTCCTGTCTATCTTTGGAACCAGTCAGTAAAAATTAACTAACGCTTCATTCTGGTTCACAGTTCTTGAATGCTGGTTAGAAACACTACACACAGTATTTTCATTTCCCACATCAGAAATGAGTGTTGTCTTATACTCTGAATTAATTAGTTCTAGGAGCATAAATGTGAATTCCTTCATGTACAGTTGTGAATAACTGATTTCCTCCTGAGATCATTTGATTGTTTTAACTCTGTTTTTCTTTTTGCTTCATTCAGTAAAATAGCTTGAAATGCATAAATAACAAAGTACACTCAGGTGTCAATGTCCTTATGTAATTTGAAAGCTCTCACAATTTTATTTTTACTCTAGCTATAACTTTCTTTGCTTTTCTTCCACAGTTTTCCTCTTAGACCATTACAGTATTTTTCTAGCAAGTAAAGATAAGAACAAGATAAGAACAAGTGAAGATAAGAACATGTGAGATGTCGAAACATTTAAATAATGCTGATTCAAAAAATTAATTGTACAACTAGCAAATTAAAATGCAGTCTTTCATTACTATTTTCACACAATTTTGTCACTGACCTGAAGGAGGGTAATTACAGTTCAAAGTAATTAAAATAGCTTGGCAATAGTCCAGGTATGGTTTTCTCGGACACAGAAAGAGGGTGAGCATACTTTAGATTTTAAGAAAAGAATGCACATTTTTGAAGAGCAAACATCCAGTTAAGTGCTTTCTATCTACTTGTAAGAATATCATTTGAGTACAGTCAGAACAGAAATGGCGAGGGGCAAGATGTGCTTCCCCTTGTTGTTGCTAATTTGATTCTTTTGGGCAATAAAGAGGAGTAATAAAAATCAGAATAGGAGCCACTGAAAGCCTACCAACTATTAAAACAGGATCAAAGTTTCTCTTCAGAATAAAGTAGGATTACATTAAATTTGACAACTATTTTAGTGTTAACTATTTAGGTTAAAACTTTAATAATAGATACTACAGGAAGATGCTGAACAAGATTATTTTTAAGGATTGAAAATAGGTATACACGATTCTCATATTTACTGTATTTGATTTAGTATAACCTGCAATTTGAATGCACATGTGTTAAGCACTATAATTATTTAATAAAAAGCATCATAAAATAAATAAGTTTCAAACAAGGTTTTGTAAGATTCAAAGATGAATATTTTTTAATAACCAATTTAACCATAAAACACATGACCCTTTTCTACTATTGTTTTTCCACTTCCTTCATATTTAAAGTATTTTGTTCCCAATTTACTGTTAGCATGGGCATATTGAAATCACCACACATTGATTTGCTACACAGCAAATGAAACAATGAGAAAACTACCTTAGTTGTTTCAGAGGGAATTTTCTTTGTATTTTTTTAAGTTAATTAGCATCAGTTCTTTGTAAGGAAAAAAAAAACACCTTTAAAAGCCAAAATTCTCAAATCACCCTATTTTGATAGATCAACATATTTTCCAGAGCTTGATCATTAATTTATTTTGTAGTTATTTATTTAGATGAGAAACTACATATATTGTAAGATTTTATTTCCCCACTTGAAAACAAAATAATTTGCAAACAATACAAAGCCAAAGCTCTGAAGACACGTCAAAGGCTAAATTAAGAAAGAGCCATTGTTGCAACACACTGAAATCAGTAATTAAGTTTCCATTTTTAAAGAAAAATAAGGGTTTTCTTTCTATTCTCCTTGATTAGACTGAATGTGAACAACTCACATTCAATTTAGAGATGTTACATTTTTAATACAGAATTGTACACACTTTTTTTCTCAATGCAAAACCATTATTAAACCAAGATATTTTTTGTTGTTGTTGTTGTTCAAAAAACAAAGGCTGTAACTTACAACTTTTGTTTAGGTTATAAAAATACTCAGACCAAGTAAGACTTTAACATCATCCCCTCAAAAGTGGTGGTACTACAACGAGTCGTATTCTTAAGAATATCTTCTATAGATTTTTGTTTGGTTTTGTAACAACTGTAGTGGTTTTTTTTTTCAGATACCCTTTCTGAGATGTTTTACATTAATTCTGTTTTCATGAAATTCACAAATCTGTCACATATTCTTTCCTTTGCATAGACTTTTTGGTTTATTTGTATGTGCCATTTACCTACAAAACACAGTCTTCTTTTTTTGGTTTTTGGTTTGTGGGTTTTTTTAAATCACTGAATTATTACTTGAGAGCATTAATAAAGATGGATTTTTATTTTTTTTAAAATCATTTGTATTTTGTAACATGCTCACCAAATACTAGTATGGATATTGTGGATTAAAACAACCAAACCAAAGGTTATTAAAGTAAAACAACAGATAAGAGTTATAACAAGTATTAACTTTCTTTCATTCAAACCAGAAAAAAAAAATACACAGAAACATCAGTGATATGTAACTAAAAATCAGAGATGGTCATCTTTACAATCAGTGCACACATCATTATTTGAAGTAGGTACAGGACATACAACGCCTTAAAGAAAAGCAAAAACCTATGATGTGATAGAAAAATACTCTGGGTGTACAAATTTTAACAGTATAATTTGTGGGCATTATCCTTCAGTGTTGCAACGCTGCCCACAGTCTAAATATAGATAAAACATTACCTACAGCATAGTTATTAAATATCTTTATAATATTTATGGAAACCTGGTGTAGTGTAAATGCAATATTGTTAATATAAACATTGAAACAATCCCTTCAGATTGTTGAATCTTACTTGATTAGTGAAAAAATACTACACTGCATGTAATAAAAAGAGAATCACATACACATATTAGTTAAACAACCAGGCTGTAGGTCTGTGTAATTACTGCACAGTGACACAGAGAATGCTGCAGACTAGAAGCAGGATTTTGGGGAAGGAAAGTGCTTTGCTAGAAATAACAAATATGTGCATGGATGTTAAAATGCACGGACCTGCAATTTAACTTTATTAAAATCACAGTGTGTATATTCAGGATCGACCTCTTTTTTTGCTATGATCACTGAAAAAGCAGAAAATGGCTACACAGTCCTCTATCAGTTTTCAAGTACTAATACCAAATGCAGTCTGTAGCTTACTAAATGTTAAATTAAGAAATTTATTTAAATGTTTAAATGTAGTCAGATGTATTTTTATGCCAGTAACAGCAGCACAAACAATTCCTTATTACAGCCACATTCAAGAAGATGGAATTGTGCAAATCTATCTCTATTTCTCCGTTAAAATTGACTAGTTAAATATTACAGTCCTTGCTTTTCTGTATAATTAAGCTTTTGTTCAACCATGAAAAAACTGGAAACTGGTTGCTTGAAAATGAGCTGCACGACCTTTGTCCTGGTTTGTCACCTCTGACCTTTAATTTGAAGACCCTGCATATCAATTCATTCTATTTTTAGAAGCAGAATGTTAAAAAGTCTGTATATTTTTTAAATTGTTATCTTCCCATATGAAACGCACCAGATTGGTTTTGTCTTTTTTCTTTTAGCCTCTACACGTGAAACCAGAATAGTGTTATTTGCTTTTTATTATGCAAGTCCATTTGAAATACCCAGTGTGCAATTACAGAGAATGAACACTTGTCTCTGCGGTGAAAAAAAGCAGAGATGCTGAAGGGAATTTAGGGAATTTAAAAAAAAAAAAATAATAATAAATTCTTCTAGATTGCACACCTTCAGAAATTTAACTGTCTTTTCTTAAAGAGAGAAAGAGGAAAAAAAGCTCCTGCCTGGGTTGGTGGTGCTGCTAATGGATGCCTGTTTTTCTCTTGAACCTTCTCCATACTATTGGTGGTTATTTCCTTCTCACTGATGACACACTGCTTTGATATTAGCTTTCACAATGCCCTTTCACANCGGAGGCGGGGCCGCCGCGCTCGGTAACCGGCAGCTCCCCGAGCCGCGGGACGAGCCCTCCGTCCCCCCTGAGGACGCGGAGCCCTCAGGCTTCTCATCCGGGGTGGGGGTGGGTAAAAAAAATGGTTCCTCCGGAACCTACCTCCCGCCCGGCACGGCGTCGGGTTGAGCTGCGATTCAATCAAAACAGCCCCACGGAGTTGGGAAAAAGAAAGAGGAGAACACGGATTTGAACNTTGTGCAAATCTATCTCTATTTCTCCGTTAAAATTGACTAGTTAAATATTACAGTCCTTGCTTTTCTGTATAATTAAGCTTTTGTTCAACCATGAAAAAACTGGAAACTGGTTGCTTGAAAATGAGCTGCACGACCTTTGTCCTGGTTTGTCACCTCTGACCTTTAATTTGAAGACCCTGCATATCAATTCATTCTATTTTTAGAAGCAGAATGTTAAAAAGTCTGTATATTTTTTAAATTGTTATCTTCCCATATGAAACGCACCAGATTGTTTTTGTCTTTTTTCTTTTAGCCTCTACACGTGAAACCAGAATAGTGTTATTTGCTTTTTATTATGCAAGTCCATTTGAAATACCCAGTGTGCAATTACAGAGAATGAACACTTGTCTCTGCGGTGAAAAAAAGCAGAGATGCTGAAGGGAATTTAGGGAATTTAAAAAAAAAATAATAATAAATTCTTCTAGATTGCACACCTTCAGAAATTTAACTGTCTTTTCTTAAAGAGAGAAAGAGGAAAAAAAGCTCCTGCCTGGGTTGGTGGTGCTGCTAATGGATGCCTGTTTTTCTCTTGAACCTTCTCCATACTATTGGTGGTTATTTCCTTCTCACTGATGACACACTGCTTTGATATTAGCTTTCACAATGCCCTTTCACAAACTGAACCTGTGGTTAAAAATAGCAAAGAGCAAGTTCTTGTCTAGTTGTGGGTTTCAGCAGCACTTCCATTCCATATAGGTAGCATTCCGCATCGCAAGTTTTCCACACGTAATCTTTATTGCTGGAAGGGCTCATTTTCTAAAGCAAGCCCTACAGTATTTCCCACATGGATTTTACTACCAGCATTCAGCACCCAAGCGCCACGGCGTATTGCGTAAAGGCTTTTGGTGACAGCATTTCCCTACCGTGACCCCTTGCGAACGATGCAAGGAGAAGGGTAGGCGNGCACTGCCTCTGACCTGCCACGGCAATGGCTCAGGCAGCAGCCGCTCAGGCCTAGGAAAGAGAGAGAGAGAGGGTCCGGGGTTTCCTTCTTCATTTATTTGTCACCATTTTTCCTCTTCTGAAATTTTGAAATACATTCTCCCATTTAAACAAACGAGAAGTGCTGATAAAACCGAGCTGGCAGCACCTGCCTTTGACAGAATGTGTTTTAAAACCAGAGGAGAAGACAGCTATTTTCTGTCATACACACCCCGGCAGAGTTTTCACAAGAGCTGCATTTTTCTAACTCCTCCATGGGTAAGCATCAGCTGTAATCAGTGCTTTTGCCATTACACACACGATTCGCTTCACTACTGCAAAGGGAACTTGGCTGCCTGGTATATTAATAATTAAGGTAATAAGACAATATTGATTCTTACTACTTTATACCAAGGTGGTGGTGGTGGGGGGAAATCATCATTCTTTCAAGAGGTAAGACTTAGTTACAATTCTTATAAATAGTTTTCCAAAAAACGTTGTCTCCTCTGAAGTTTTAAGTATCAATTTGAAAGTAAACATGCACTTTTGCATTTTAGTACAATATTCTATCCAGATACCACTAAAATTGCACACAACCACATTTAAATTAACTACAAGCAAATTTAACTATAATTATTTCCTTAGTATTTAATGACTCTTTCATGACAGGGCATTTCTTTGTATTTGCAACTCTTAGTAGTGTTTCCCTGCAGATGTGAAATTCCAAGACAGGCTGTCAAAGGGGGGAAAATCCCCAGCCTTTTGTATGACCTAATTAAAAAGGCCAGCAAGATCAATTATATAAGGAAAAAAAGCACAACATCTGTAAATTGGCAGAGTGCACTACTATTTCACCCCGTGACTGGAAGAACATCATCCATAATTTACTAACAGGCTAATAAACAGTAAGACAGAAACAAGTAAACCAATGAAATCTCTTTAGGTAATAATGCTTATCAGCTTAAAGTGGGTAATTTCCTCTTGTTGAAGCAAAAAGAGATTTAAAACTAACCTAGAGTTTTCAGATTTATTTAGATATGCCAATTTCATGTTTTGCAATAGGTTGGGTAAAACACTGACACGCATTGCTGTTGTTTGCCAATTTTTTAAAGTAATTTACTGGCTGCTTAGCCGATTCACTGTACTATTTACTACAGCCTAATAATCACTGCAGCCGAATGCAGTTGCCGGCGTTCGGCCACCAGCGCCCACCGAGATGCCACCAGGAGCGGCGTAGGCGCGATGCGGCCCCGCACTGTGGCCAGATGCCATCCTACCTCCCCG
>VZTM01002847.1:7772-37451 GCA_013400555.1 Jacana jacana | reverse complement strand
CCCCCACCCCACGGGGAGCAGCCCGCCGCGCCCTTCCGCCCGCCCGCAGCCCCGTCAGCGCCGCCCCATCGGTGATGCCCGCTCGCCCTCCCTCCTTCCTCCGAGCTGAGCTGTCCGGGCTTTGTGTTACCGCAAACCTTATCCCATCCCACAGCCCCTCGGCCATCCGCTAGCGGAGGTCGAGGGCCTTTTCTGCCCGGCGCTAGGCTGGAGGGTCCCGCTCACCCCATTCTACACTCTTCTCCCCCGTCTTTTGAAGGCGTATCTCCGTTTCCCACGGCTGGAGGTCGTGGAGGCCGAACGGCTCCGGTGATAGCACTTGGCTCGTTACGCCCCAAGGACCAGCCGTCCCACCTGCAGCGCTGCTGCCCCCCTTTCCTCCCCCCAAATCTGCCGCTGGCAGGTGGGGGTTTCTGTCTTCTGAGGAGGATCCGGCACAGCTTAACACCAGTTTAACTGGCCGCAGCTTGACCTGCTGGTGGTGGGTCCCATCCCCAAAGCAGGCAGGCTTCCAGCTGCACAACTGGCTTGCCCACAGCTTTTTGGTTCCCAGTTGTCTTGCACCATGATGGGGTTCCTTTCCCAGCACATGACACTTTATTAAGCCTAAAGTTTAGTTTTTAACTCATTATGATTTACCCATAGAATACCTCAGTGGTGGTTTACATGCTGTCATGAACGTACTCCACCCAAGTGGTAGGTAGCACCTATTGTTCTAGAGGTACCAGGGTTAACAGAGCTTGGTTACCACTGGATTACTGTTCCACATCCTTTTTCTACCCATCCCCTCTACACAGGCTTCGGGAGTCCCCACTTCCCACTTGCCTGAGCGAAATGTGGCGGGGTGTGTGCTGGCAGGCTCGCCAGGCGCTTGCGCTGATGATTAGTTGACTGGTAAATCAAGCAGTAGGTAACTGGTGAAGTGACACCATCTTTCCTCTGGTGGGGACACTGAGTTAGCAGTCTTCTATCTGACCGCTGATTTTCAGGACATGGTATTTTTGGGTCCTTTATGTTGAATTTGGCTGAAATCGTAAAAAGGGCTCAAAAGTTATATGGGAGCAGAGGTGGATGGTGAATGCAACTGCCTCTTCTTAAGAGACCAAGATGGCAAAGTGGGAAGGATGGCTTTTTGAAGCCCAGTTCGCATTGGTTTCTATTGTTAGGCGTTGGTGTGCCTGCCTTGACCACAGCTTCCCATTCTTGGTCTTTCCTTTGTGGATTTAATTTTTGAAGCTCCAGTGAGACTTTCAAAAGTTTCTCGTCCCTCTTTGAGCGCAATGAAGGGCCCCAGTCAGTGCTAAAATACTTGCTGTGCACAGCTTTTTAGCTTCTTTTTCACAAAACAAAACCAAACAAACACAAAAGCTTTGCACAGAGTTCTGCTATGTGATCTCAGCCTGTGACTAAAGAAGCTGTGGAGCCCTCTTGAGCCTTCAAATACTGTGTCTTAGCTGAGGATGGGTTTGCATTAATTAGGGAAATACGGATCAGGCTTGGGAGAGGGTCTTGTGCAGGGAGTCTGCCATTGCCACTGTCTGCCACTGCCAAAGTGAAATGATGCCATTTCACTTTGACTTACCCAGGCACAGCCCTGGAAAGTTACTTCGCTCATATTTCCCAGATGATATTTAAGGAGTCACATTTCGCTAGTACTCCCAATATTTTGGCTATATTACCTAAAATGGACTAGGCACTCTGTGTGTGCATATACATATAAATAAATCTATCTCAATATATAGTTATATACACAGCTCTAGCTATGTTTAGTTTGAAATAGCATGTTCTTTTCTGAAAAAAAAAAACCAAACCCAAACCCAAACAAACAGAAGCAAGGCACGCTCAGAATTTGATTTCTCATTTTTTTATTTATTTGTAACAGATGAGGAAAGGTCCTTCCTGGTCCCTGGTGTTTGTGCTGATTTTTTTTTTTTTTTCTTCAGAAAAAGAAACCTATCCACCTGCTTTATTTTTGTACAGTCAAATAATACAGCATAATCTACTTTTATAGCAAGTTCGTATAAAACAAGTAATATATGGAACATAAGCAGAATTGAATTCTTTCAATAAATAACTGAACTGCAAACAGTTTGAAAGGCTGTGAAAACACTGCACATTCTTTTCCATTATTTTTCATTTCTCAGCTGCTTTTTTTTTTTCCACTGGGCTTGTTCATGGGGTTTCCCTTGAGAACTCGATGAAAAATATGTTTCTTCCTATGCAGATTAATCAGTTCTAGGCATTTTCATGAAGTATGAGGTTTTTTGCTGAGGTGACCTGCCAAAGTGACCTGCCATCTCTGGTGTAAAAGAGAAAGCGCTGAAGATATTTTGCAAATGAAATAGCGCTTGAAAAAAGCACTTTTATTTTTTCATGTTGTATGTTTCAGCCGAAGCAAATGAAAACATTTAGTCTATTTGTATTGTGCTGCCATCAAAAATAGTTTCTGGAACCGTTCGTGAAAATATGTCATAAAATCATTATATATAATATTTTTCTAGTGAAGTTTACTGAAGCTTTAGTGAAAAAAAAATAGAACATTTAGTAAATAACGCTGTTTACTATTCTGTAATGGTGTCTCCAACTATGTGAAATATTCATTGAACATTTGAAAAGAAGGAGCTGAGACACTGACATCGGGGAGGGAATTTCTGAGGTTCCAGGTAACCTGAGTTTCAGAAACTGGTCCAAAGCCAGAGGTTTTAGACTGAGAGCAGTTGCTCCTATTTCACCCCTGTTGCTTCTCAGACCGGAGAGTACATTCACTCATTTTATCCTGCAGAGAGAGTCTCCTGCTCCCACAGCTTTGTGCTGCCTCAGATTTCCCATCCTTCCACATTTACCCTCTCGGTGTTCTGTTTCGATCATGCTACGTTACCTTTTCTGACGGTATCATCTCCCAGTTGCCAGTTCTTTCATTAGCCTTACTTTATGCCAGTTTAATCAGAGTCTGAGTAGGCACTTGTGGAAATTGTGTATCTGTTTGTCTGCAATATTTCTATCAACTGCTGTTTGTTACAGGTGGGTGTGTTTGCATCAGCTATTACTAAAATTGTCTAAAAATTTCCCATTATAAGACAATTTCCAGTTGCTTGTATCTTCAACAAGCCAGCTCTTTAGTATGCAGTTTTCCACACCTCCTACTATAGGCTGTTTACATTTTTTCCCAGGAAAAAAATATTTTAAAAATACATTTGGTCTATGCTGAGACATTCTTTACTTTAAAATAGTCTAGCAGTCCCATCATTTAGCACAAACACTTCAAATCTGGTGTAATGGCTGGAAAATACCTTTTGTTGTTTGTGTAGATACACTGTCCAGATCTGGCTGAGCTATAACCCCTTTCCAAGCTGCAGTTTGCACACACTGAGATACCTTCTTAACAGCTAAAATCTACAAAGCCTTGCACCCAACAAAAACCCAACCTCCAACACTGAACACCAAGCAGCCTCTGTGTACCAGGTCTTCTACAGCAAATTCACGCATGTACTCACTCCTCCTTCTTATTTGGACAAGAATCTTATGGAAAACTTCTAATCTTATGGAAAACTTCTAATCTTATGGAAAACTTTTCATGGATGCTTTCAGCTGCTTCTTTCCCCAAATGGCTTCTTGTTTGGAGGAATTTTCCTCCCTTGTCTTTTTAGCGACCCTGCTGCTAACAATCTGGAAGGATGAAGGAAGGAGCTGTCTGAGTCAAATGTACAAAAAGACAAATGCCAGACCAGGATAAGGAAAAAAAAAAATAGAGGAAGAGTCTCCTGAGATCAGGACTGTTCAAGGGGCAAAAAGCTAAGTCTAGAAACTGGGAAGCAGAGGCAGAGACTCACTGCCCAAGAGAGCATTTCACCTCATATCAGCATGTTCATTTGCCAGTATAGTGTAATCTTCAGTATGTCAAGTATGAGTTAATGGACACCAGGGTTACTGTTGGCTAGAAGAGCTGCCATGTGTATCTGTGGGAAGTAGGAGTGTCTCCCCTATTTGTTGTGAGGGGCAGGGACCGGGAGTATGCGTGGGGGAGACTGACTGCAAAACCACGAGGGAAGCGTGGGAAGTTAGTGGGTGAATAGGATACACAAAAAGAAGGAAGAGGAAAAGGGTCTGGGAACACAGTGTAGAAGGAAAAAAATTATTTAGTTGCTTGTCTGCAAAATGGGGATTACAAGAGTATTGAAATAGATTTGATAAAAACCTGTGGTAGACGAAGGCAGGACAGAAGCATGGAAAAAACTTGAGAGGGAAACAGTATACATGGCTGGCGGTCGGGGGTCCTGTGTGCATCTCCCTCTCTGGGCAAGTGGCTCCCTGGACTTAGAGACAGCTTAGAGGCAGTATAGCTAATAGCCTTGAAAGAAAACACTAGAAGAAACCTCAATGAGGGCCTGCTGCTCCTTTGCCCAGGAGCTGTTTCTAAGCTGAGTCTCTCACCCTGGTTTCCTGCTTAAGCTCCATTGCATCTGCGCCGTGCCCGTTGATTTGGACCCTGATGGGTGACAGGCTTGACCTCGGAACTGCTTCCTCTCTGTGGGCTTATCTGGTCATCTCGACTGTCGGCTGACTTTGCCTATATCTTCACATTCCACAGTGGTCTCAGGAGCAGTGAGATTGCAACAAGATTGATCCTTCAGCTTTGGAAGACATATACCAGGTATACCCTAATAGTCTCAAGCCTGGTGATAAGTAATAGGACTACCAAAAACTCAGTGTAACCCCCTTTTCATTTATTTTTTAAACATATCAAGTGTACTGTAAAATTCAATCAAAGGAAAATTACTGCAGCTGCAAAGCTAAGTGTTCCCTGCATGCTGGCAGCAAAACCGATATAAAATGTGCTGTAGAAGGAGCCCGGTGAGAGTCTTGTGTTTTGTTTCCTGTTTGATTTTTTTTTTTCCCCTTCAGAACTGCTCAAGCCTCATGAAGGTCCAAACTGTGCTGTGTTTCTTCACTGGCAATGGCTGTGTGCAGTTACAGAACTTTCTCTTTCCTCCTTTTAGCCATTAGTCTCCTTCTTTGCCCTTTGGGATTGTTCTAATTTTTTAATGACCCAATGAAACTGTTACTAGCAGAGAGGTTTCCTATTTTTCTTCTATCTTTCTCCTATTTTATTTGTTTTTGCCAGTGGGGCCAAAGAAAGGAGGTGGGTTTTTTTAAGCTACCTTGGAAAAGTTGTGCCAAAATGCACTGTTTGGCTTTATTTTTTGGCTTTGTGAAAATCATGCAGCATTTTATGAAGCTTTAAATTTTAATATAAGATTCTCAAGAATGTTCCATTTGCAAACCTAGACAGATATCTAAGCACAGTGAACATTCAATATGGTAATCAGAGAAAAGTATTTTATCGCAAATGCCTTTTTAGACATTTATTTAGTTGCAGCCAAGTCAATTGCATTTCAGTCAAGCCTTTATTATTTTATATTTATTATTGCCCTAAGAGCACTCTGCCAAGCCTCAACTGTTGACTTCTCCATGCCTGTTCCAAACCAATATTTACCACCTTTACAAGACCATATTTACAGAATCACAGAATGATATGGGGTTGGAAGGGACCCCTGGAGATCATCTAGTCCAACACTCCTGCCAAAGCACATCTACCCAGAGCAGGTTGCACAGGAATGTGTCCAGGAGGGTTTTGCATGTTTCCAGTGATGGACACTCCACCACATCTCCTGGCAGCCTATTCCAGTGCTCTGCCCCCTCAACATAAAGAAGTTCCTCCTCATGTTTAGATGGAACTTCTTATGGTCAAGTTTGTGCCCATTTCCTCTTGTCCTGTCACTGGGCACCACTGAAAAAAGACTGGCTCCTTCCTCCTGACACCCACCCTTTATGTATTTATAGGTGTTGATCAGATCCCCCCTCAGTCTTGTCTTCTCCAGATTAAAAAGACCCAAATCCCTCAGCTTTTCCTTGTAAGAGACACACTCCAGGCCTCTAATCATCTTGGTGGTCCTCTGCTGTACCCTCTCCAGCAGTTCCCTGTCCTTCTTGAACCGAGGAGCCCAGAACTGGGCACAGTACTCCAGAGGGGACCTCACCAGGACAGAGGGGGAGGATAATCTCCCTCAACCTGCTGGTCACACTCTGGATGGAATAAGAGCTCAGGTCTCCTTATGTCCAGCTGGCTCCCCATAGGGGTAGTTTGCGGCCAGATTTTCAAATGTTTATTCTATTTCTGATGCCTGGATTCTGACTCTTGTTTGGTCCAGTTGAAACAGAAAAGTTTGAGCATGCTTCTCTAAAGAATAATTATCAGAGTGGTGGTTGTGGCACTTTTTTAAAAAGAGAAATAATATGTAGCTTTTCATGGAATGCTCATCAAAAGCAAGAGCAAGCGGTCTGGTGTGGGATTTACAGTAGAGCTGAATTAGTGCACAAGATCTTTAAACTTAAACAATTATTTTGAGAGGACCACATTCACGTTCAGATGCTTTTTTTAGGGATTCAGCAACGTACACTTGGTTAACCATTAGCATTTTAATGCTTTTAAAATCAATACGTATAGCTTTTAAGAATAACAACCATAAGAAAATGCTAGCTTAACATTAGGAATAAATTTCATTTTGTTATAACTGAGACTGGTCTGTGGGTTTTATTGCATTACACCATATGCAGTTTTCATCAGCTCAAACTGTCTGGCTCCTTATAACAGCTTGATTTAAGGAATTTGAACTAGTTTCCTCAGGGAATTGCAGCCTCAAAAAATTGAATTGTTAGCTGGTAGGAAAAAATTACAGAACATTTTTCAAAGTATACAGTGGTGAAGAAAGGAAATGATTACTTGGAGTTGGGGGCGTAGGGTGAGAAAGTGCCTGCCTCATGCATCTGTGGGTGGTAAGCCACAGTTAGTTTATACACTTACTTTGTTTCTTCGTCTACCATTACTCCAATCCCAAGGATTAATTGCAGTCGTTTAGGTCAGCATTTCTCCATTCTATTGAATATTGAAAAAACAGAGAAGTTAACATCATTTTGAAGGAGCTTCTCTGCCTCTCCAGTGGACTAGAATATGCAACCAGAATAATTACCAAGCATTCATTTTCAGCGTCATTTTTATTGTTAATCATGAATTTTAAGAGTGAAACCTTAATTGATAAGTGAGGCTTAAAGTGCTCAAAAATATTGTTTCAAAAGATTTTGTTTTCCTCCTGGCTTACCTCTACCACTTTGGGTTGAGTCAACCAGAACTCACTTGTAGATTAATTGCAGAAGTAAACCACATTGCTAAAGGGCGGACTAACCGAAAGTTAAGCAGATTCACATGGAGACTGCTTTCATACAGGAGAGTCTCCCTTCATATTTCCTATATCTTTTTAAATACATTTTTTTTTAAGACAATGGAAATAGAAGCTCAGCATTTTAATAGCTTTTGAGTTATTTTCTGACTTTCTTTAAAAGTCGGTATAGTTTAAGTCCCATTGTACTTGCTATCAGAACTAATTTGAAAACAATTAGGCAGACAGAATCCAAGTTAAAATGTGAGTGGGGAAGGAAGCAAATCCTACCTACTTAATCTTTATGATATTCAAAAGAAGGGACAGATTACAGCCAGAGATGAAAACCACAGAACGAAAAGAGAAAAAAGAGGTGCTCCTTGGCCAAAGTAAAAGCTGAGTTAGGAAGTGGAGGATCAGTTTGCTGTGGGAACAGAAAGATCTCAGGACTTTTTCCAACAGATTCTAAAGTATAAATAACAAAGGCTTCTCTGCCACTCAAAATAAAGTGAGCAAGTCAGCTACAGAACCACAATGGAGGCAAGGATTCCCTGTGCAATCAGCGAAGAATTACTGATGATGAAAAGGGGGGCAGAAAAACTGGAGCGTCAAAAATCTGACTGTCACTGAAGGATGGGGTAATGTGAGTACTGGCAATATTTGGCTGGCGACAGAAGCCACTGAAGAGAAGACTCTATGCCAGATCTAGGTGTACACGGGGGAAGAAGAGAGGCAGGGCTGATATTCAGCAGCTGGAAAGCTGGGTGATGAACTGTGAAGAAATAAAAAGCATCTAGGTGCCTGGCATTTTTCTCTCTCAGGAACAGAGTAGTGGCATCAGCTGAATTATAGAATCATAGAATACCAGGCTGGAAGGGAGTTCATGGATCATCTGTTGCAATCTGTCTTGGCAAAAGCATGGTCTGGACAAGATGGCCCAGCACCCTGTCCAGCTGAATCTCAAAAGCACCCAATGATGCAGAATCCATCACTTCCCTGGGAGATTATCCCAACGGCTTATTGTTCTCATTGTGAAAAAATGTTCCTCTCGTGCCCCAATGGAATCTCCCCAGGAGTAACTTGTACCCATAACATCTGATCGATACTCTGATTTTATTAAACTTAATAATACAGGCTACTAAAGCACAAAGCTTAATCCATTGCTAGAAAAACTACTGCAGACGATGAAATAGATAAAAGGCAAAAGATATCAAACAAATTATTCAGGACCACCAGTACTGCAATTTATAGACTGATGCATGTTCAAGTAGCCGAGAGTGTAACTTCTACCTTTAAACCTTGCCCTTTTCCCCGAGCAGTTTATCTGTACTTCTGCAATATATCCTTCATCGAAGGTGCTGAAAGCTGCTCTTTTTGGTGCTTCTTTAATTACTGTGCTTCAGTTTTTGTCTGATAAATTACCCCTTCCTAATCCTAGCTCTATTTTAATTTATCAAAACACGTGGACTCAAGTTTCCTGTTCCTCTCTTATTACCAAGAGATGAATATGTAAGTGACACAAATCAGTGGAGAGACTTTTCCACCCTTACATGTATGATAGATTATTCATACAGGGAAGTTTTACCCAATAAGTAAGTTTGGAAGAATCTATTTTTTTGTTAATTATTTTGAGGAAAGCACATACATAGTCCTATTCATATATAATTTTCAGGTTATTTATTAGCAGTGGCTGCTTGTGACCCTAATTAAAGTAATAGTTGCAGGTGACCCAAAAGTAACGGAAGAACGGTTATTTCCTGTGGCCCAGTTTCATGAATGCATTATCTTCCTTTAAACCTAAATTTCTGCATTGGGAACAATAACATACCAACACTGTCTAATGAAATCAACCTCAATTGCCATGACCTTTGGTTTACTCAACCTTTTGCTTCCATTGTTAATTATATGTGCATTATAGTTAGCGTAGAGGAGATGATTAAAAACCTATCAAGCTTACTTTCTTCTGAAGAAAAGGGGAAAGCTAACAAACAAGCCTGGAAAGAAGTAAAGAGAGCATTCAAGAAAGAGATGAAAACTGAAATCTCTGCAGCTGGAACACTGTAGGGATGCAAAGTATGTAGTGGGTAAAACATTCGTGGAAAAAGCAGAAATTATTTGCTGATATACATAGGGTTTGTACTTGCTTTGAGGGGTTTCTTTCCTTACATAATCAAGTATAACATCAATAAAAGATTACAAATTGACAATCCCCTGAAAATTCATCAGATATACAGTAGTTGTAACAGTGGAAGTAGCTGGGTTCTTGCAAAACTTCAACATCTTTTGGTCCTGAACTAGAGGAGGTGCTTTCACAAATAAAACCACAGTCTGGAAGAGGGTGTAGCCTAGATGACAGAATACCTGTGTCAGAGGCACTTTGTTCTTTTCCCAGGTCTCGTCTCTTTTTGTAGGGACAGCTTCTGATGCATCAGAATTTGAGCCATTCATTAAGTTGGAAGGGCTAGTGAAAAAATAAAATGTTCTACCTCACACTGATTCTGGCACCAGTGGTACCTTCCCTCACTGGGGACTGGTCTGGGGAATGGGCATGGCTGAAGTCCGTTTTTTTCAGCTAGATAATTTTTACAGACAGATGATTTTTCAGCTAGCTAAGTCCCATGGTTGTGGCTCCTGTGCAAGTGAATGAGAGTGAATTGGGTGGGAATAGGGGAAAAACAACCCTACCTGTTATGCCTGATTTAGTCCCTGGCTTGCCAGTTTCATGAGGCAGGAACAGAGCTATCAAAGGCTGCTGTGGACATAGCAGGCTCTGAGCTGTGACAATGGCATGATGAGACAAAGACTTTGGTGAGAAAGTGTCACAGATCTCTTACTCAGGCTGCAGTTGCTGCCCAGTTTCCCTTTCAAGTAAAACAGTGTAGCTCTGTAGCTAAAAGAGAAGAGGTCTTTAGGATACCTTACAACTATTCTTCAGTGCCCATTCAACAAAACAGTCTCAAATGGGACTACAGAATGCTTGAGTTTCAGAGGGACCTCTGGACATCGCCTTTGAGCTCCTCTGCTGAAAGCAGAGTCACCTACAACAGGGTGCTCAGGCCCACATCCAGTCTGGTTTTGATATCTCCAAGGATGGAAACTCCACAACCTCCCTGGGAAAATAGTTGGGTTTTTTTATGTTTAAATGTAATCTATATTTCAATCAGTGCACATGGCTTCTTGTCCTATCATTGGATACCACTGAGAAGAACCTTTTCCAAGCTAAACAACCTCAGCTCTCAGCCTCTCCCTGTATGATAGCTGCTGCAATCCTTTAATCATCTTAGTGACCCTTCCCTGGACCTGCTCAACTTATTATATAGATATACAGGACTAGAACATCACAGTGAATAGTCACAGCTGACAAGTACTTTTCAGAAACATATGCCTTTCCCAGGTGACAGTCACCTGATTTAAGTGCAAACTTCAAATATTTGACATTGTTTAACAGCTTGTGCAGTACCCTTCTTACCCTTTAAAATGTATTGATAACCTTCACTGCTTTGGAGTCTACCATATGTAGAAGTTAACCACTGTATTGTTTTTCCAGCTTCTCTTCAAACACTGAACATCTAGGAAAAATCTAGGAAAACCTAAAAAAACCACTGCAAATATATCTTCCAAGATCTTGGTCTCTACCAAGTTCCTCTGAGCCTGCAGAATTTAATCAAAGATTTTGGTTTTACTTTTGAAAGGAGAGGTTCTAAGGGAAAGGCAATGAAAGACCCTTTAAGGCAGATTTATAGCTAGCAACAATCTTGTTTGAAGAACAGGTCATTCTAGGAGTGTATCCCAAGATTGATGTGAGTTGTAAACTCGGCATGCATTCTGTAAAAGGGGACAGACATATAGAAAAAAAAAAAAAAGAAAAATGTCTATCCCTTTTCTCCTTATAACTCATGTTTGCTTTGATAGATAGCTTTCACAGGGAGAGACCCAGGTTGCTCTATTCTTTCTATGAGACCAACCTCACAAAGACTAAAAAGAGTCATAGAGAAACAAGAGGGTTTGTAAAGATGAATTTCAGAAATAAGAGTGTTATAAGAGCTTTGTCTTTGCTCTTAGTACAAAACTGAGAGGAGTGGTTGATAGGTCAGACAGTTACGCTGCCATTCAGAGGGACCTGGATGGGATGGAGAAACGGGCTGAGAGGCATCCCCTAAGTCCCACAAAAAGTAGTAGCAAAGTCCTACCCCCGGGAAGGAACAGCCACATGCACCAGCACATGCACCTGACCAACTGGAAAGCAGCATGGCAGTAAAATAGCTTAGTGTCCTGGTGGACACCAAGTTGAAAATGAGTCAGCAATGTACCATTGTGGTGAAGAGGTGCAGCGGTATCCTGGGCTGCTTTAGGAAGAGCATCTGGAGCACTGGATCCAATGTTGGTCTTCCCAGTACAAAAGATACTTGCTGAAGTGAGTCCAGCAAAGGGCCACAAAGACCATTAAGGGATTGGAGCATCTACCATATGAGGAGAGGCTGAGGGAGCTGGGACTGTTCAGCCTGTAGAAGAGAAGGCTCAAGACCTGATCAGTGACTATAAATACCTGAAAGGGAGGAGAGAAGGCAGAGTGAAACTCTTCTCAGCAGTGTTCAGTAAAAGGACAAGAGGTGATGGACACAAGCAGAAATACTGGAAATTCCATTTAAACATACTTACTTTGAAGAGGATCAAATGCTGGCATGGGTTACCCAGAGTGGTTGTGGAGTCTCCATCCTTATAGATCATCAAACTCTGACTGGACCTAGCCCTGAACATCCTATTGTAGGTGACCTTGTTTTGAGTGGAGGATTTGAACTAGATGATCTCCAGAGGCGCCATATCACCTCAGTGACTCTGTGATTCTGTGATCTATGAAGTGAAGCAAGCTGTGTACAAGATATCACAGTAGTTATGGTAAAAAATGCTAAACCAAATGAAAGACAGGATATTGAAATAAAGTTGCTTGACTGACAAGATTCATGGATCAATTTAACATTAAAGAAAATGAAAAGGAATATCTCAGCAAATGGAGGAAAAGAGGGAAATGTATCAAGGTAGAAACACCCAGCAAGACAATGTAATAGAAATTAAACTATTCTGTAATAAACTTTGGATATAATAAAACACTAAATAAAGAGGTCCTGCAGAGGGTGGACAGCAGAAGAATACAGGTTACAAAACCAGAAATATATAGTCATCAATGCAAGGTAAGAGTTAAATAGTAATGAAATAGCAATGAAAGTACTTAATACAGATGGTGCCCATCTCCCATAGGTCTCCAGGCACTTTCACAAAAACAAAAGCCAAGCATAAACACACGGCTGTGAGGGAAAGGGCTTGGTGCACAAACAGAGCATTTTGATAAAGGAAGCTCTACCACAGACTGGTTTTAGCACTGGAAATAATATATAAATAATATAATATATAAATAATATATAAAATAAGCACAAGTTTCTGCAGCTTTCTTCACTTTTCAGTTCAAAACCCATATGTGTAAATACGTTTACACATATTGTTGTAACTTCTACATCACTGATATGCTAAGCCATCATATGCTAGTTCTTTGGGTTCTCTATAGGGATATTCTAACATCTAAATTATGATCTGATTTGAGGTAAAGTTCCCAACAGTATCGTATAAATTTGAAAGAATGGTAAAATTCACAGTGCACTAAACACAAAGATTTAAAATACAAGTCCAGAGTGAACACTGCTGTCATTGCATGAAATAAGTATCCTATGTCAAGAAAATTGTGGTGAAAAAATGACCAGTTTTGAAGAAAAATGTCACTTTAAAAAAGGAAAAGTATTCCAAAGTTATAGACTAAGTGTAACATAATTTAAACACTTACTAAAATAAAAGTAAGTAAATTCAGTAAATTCAGTACCCTAAGTTCGTAACAATTAAGTGTTCATTTGGAGTGCTTCATGAGAGCAGTTCAACAGTCCTTGAGTGACTGAAGAAGTTTTTTGATGGTTAAGAAGTTGTTTTTTTTCATTTATTGGTTACTGTTTTAAGATGATAATCTGATGAGATCAGTGTTCTCCTGACTCTGTGCTACACTATGTAGGAGCCCTACTTGTCACTTAGCTTCCTTCTAGCGAGTTACTTTTTGTACTTACAGAAATACTCACCCTAGGGGTACAGAATCAGAATGTAAAAGCATAATTTGTACATAATCACTCAGTGAATCACCAACAATATTAAATGTAGAACCAAATGGAATTTGGGGAATCCATGCTGCCTGTTAAAAATTCTCTGTCCCATGGGAATCAGATTCCTTCACTGTTCCTTTTTTTAGCATGAGAATGAAAACATCCCTTAATGAAAGACTTCAGAGAAAGGAATTTTTCACAAAGTTTGTTAACCACAACTCTCTCTGCCTTTCTAAAAAAATAATTGCCCATCTGAGAAAGAGTCAAGAAAGCCTAGAGAGCTGTCTCCCTCCCATGACATTTTCTTAGTACATGGGACAAATACTGGGATCGACACACTTCAGCTTGTCAACATGCTGTGTAGCTACTTAACAGCTAATAGCAGGACCCTCAGAGGAAAATTAAATGGAAACCAAATCACAATGAGGTGTTTTCTGTAACTCTGTAATAGATATAGATATGAAACACTTCCTACCCTTATAGCCCTTCCTAGATCTATGGATATCCAACTCTGCTTATAAATTCCTCTGCCATTCAACCATAAACTGACACTTAATAAGGGGAGACAAGTCTCATATAGCTCTGCAGAGCCATCCTATTGTGCTGCACCAGACCTGGGAACATCTAAATAACAGATTTGCTAACACAGCTGGAAGTCTGAAATAAAAAAAGGATTCCTTTTCTTTCTTTTCTTTTGTTTAACTAACCAGGCAGCAACTATGAGGGGGAAAATACCAAAAATAAGGAAAGGAGGAGATAAAGGCTTTATCCCCTCATTATCTCTACAGTCAGAAAAAAAAGGGAGTCTGTTAAAAACAGAAGAGATTTTCAACTGAGCCTGCTTCCTCCTGCACTGATTCATCCTTTGGGTTCTGTTCATGAAAGCTGACCTGTCGCCATACAAGTCTTCTACAACTTTTGTTTATTCAAGGAGACCTAGAGCTTAAAATGCAAGTGGAGCAGGCAGAGAACAGGTGAAATAGATCATGTGGGGTGAACTCTTTTTCTTAATTGTTTTTTTTTTCCTAGCTGATATATAACTGTAAAGTCTATTTGTGTAATAGTTCATGCAAATAGAGAGAAAGAAAGACATTACCTTCAGTAAAGAGTTTACAACTCAAAATAAGAATGAAGATTTATAAGAAGGTATCAGCAGACAATGTGATTTTTTTTTTTAAATATTAACAAATAGGCACAGTAGACCCTGACCTGAGAAGGGAACTGACATCTTTCTAACAAACTACTTTACCGCATATTGGATTCAGTCGGGAACCGTATGTGGGCTGGCAGTCAGAGATGTGACACTGCTGCCCCCTCCCAGAGCCGGCAGTTGTCACCTGCTCTCTCCTGCATGAATGCTCCTGCTGAATCCATGTTGATGCAAAAGAAAGTAGACTGGGAGCAAATCAAACTCTTTGAAATGAAGCTGCTCTCTTATTCCCCCTTCCTCCCCCACCCCAAGGCACTCCTGACATCCTCCAAATTTTGTGTAAAGCTAATTGTCCCTTCTCTCCAGAGACTCCATCAAACAATGCTGCTATTGTCTCAGACTTCCGATATCTTTACCCCAGGACTCGGCAAGGCAAGTGAAGAGCTTTTCCTCAGTATATCGTGAAGAAACTAATAATCTTTTATCCCTTTCCTACTTATATTTTGTGTCATTTAACACAGAAGTTGCACACTTTTTCTATGGACATTCACCAGTACTGACCACTAAGTCAGTCTGTTGTTTGAAAAAACATCAGGCCATCATGCAAGTGACCTGCAAACTATTGTTTGCACAGTTGCTAATCAATTTGCTTTTGTGCAAAAAACTCTACCTAACCAAGAGGGGTCTAGCAGCAGACCAACTCTCCTGTCCTCTTGGAACCTCAGCCAAAACCACAAGAAACCACGAAGTAAATGAAACTTGGGACAACCATTTGCTGTATGTATGAAAGATACCACAGTACTTTGAGGCAAACTTTCTTGTAGTAAAGTACCATCATTCTGCTGACTTCTGGACCAATTAATCTATCAAATGTGACCTACATTACAGATTATGTCCTGACCTTTGAAGTATCATGACAGCTGTGCTCCTTTTGGAGATCTGGTTGAAGTATGGAAGGGCCAGAAAGAAAACTTTCATTGTCCAAGACATACAGAGACGGAGCAAACTTCTGGATAAGAAGATGATCTAGAGTAGGAAATGCCACCAACTCTTCTCTTTTAAACACTTATTTCATTGTTTGTGACACTGATCAATGGTAATTTTAATTATCTTACAGAAGGAAGAAAAAATTGTTAAAGGGTTTTTGGTCTGCTGCTGCTGGATAACTGCTTCACCTATCAGTAAAATACTTCTGAAAGTACAGGTCTGCACAAGCTCATCGGCCAAGCTCCCCAGGTGGTTAAGAAATAAAAGAAACTTCCTTGGCCCTGTGCAATTTTAGGTAGCATAGTGTTTTTCTTGTCAGACTCAGAAACATATATGTTCTGCCAGGGTTTGAAGAAAGGAAGGAAAAAGAAAAATACAGGTATGATGAACAGATAAATAGGGCAAACTTGTTCTCACTGCTCAGCTTAAAGATCTGTCAGGATACTAAATAAATAAACTTTGACTTCACATTCCGAGAACTTGCTACATTGACGCCAGTTCTTCTGTAACTCACTAAGGGTCTAATTCAGCAGAAATAGGGTGCAGAGCTACATAAAGTCAAGCTTTTTCAGCGCTGTCACTGAAGTGAATCATCAGCTTAGTTGGCCTGACTTCATTAATTCCTGAGACACGGTTGTGAGGAGAGACTTTGTTAGAATATCTTTGTCCTGTGTAACACTAATCTCCAAAGTCAAAACTCACCTTACACAGCTGCTGAAGCTATTTTTGTATATCCAAAGTTAATCCAGCTCTCAGCTACAGTAATGATATCCCTTTAACATAGCTTGGAAGCTTTACTCTGTTCTTTTAAAACTAGCATGCATTCGAGCCCACATCTTAGGTATCTGGCAGGCCACTGTCTGATGAGGGGCTATCATTCTTCCTCAAAGTTATTTGCCTTCAAATAAGGCAAAGATTTTGTTTTATCTTTTTTTTTTTTTTTTTATATTAAGCCAACTTGGATTTTCATTAGTGCTTAAGCTCTAGTTAATGAACATTAATTAACTAATATGATTATATTAAATACTGGACACAGACATTTCTCATTAATTACGTTGAGGGATCAAACTTTTGAGTCATGTGACAAACATGCAAATAGTGTTTGCACCGTAATTTGTAATTGTATTAATTAATACACATTAAAACAGACCAACTGTTTATGAAACAGCCAGTGGGAAGTCATTATATAGGCAATATATAGGCAATGCAATTTATGGTCTGTCTGTAATTAACAATTAACTCTGTAATTAACTAAGTAATTAACTCTGTTGGAGAATAGAAAATACGAATGATTTTACTAACTTAAACATAAAGCCCAATATCCTAATCTCAAGCAAAACATGCAAAACATAGTGATACCTGGTATATTCTCCTGGTCTTATCCACTGGCATCTTAGAGACAGAGTTGTGTCCAGGACTTTGTGTTTATATTGTTTGTGAGCAGGGTGCGGTGGCAGAACTGTCCACTCTATTCAGTGGTGCAATGACATTTTCTATTTGTTTCTTCTTCTCCATTGATTTACCCAGGAAAATGGGTTGTTCTCCCATGCAAATACCACAGGGCATTGTTGTTGCCCTCTCTTGGAAGAGATGGTGCCTACAGGGATATCATGCCTTGTGGGAGGCTTGGGATTCCTTCTACTAGACCTAACGTTAGTATTTTTTTAGGAGCCATCATCATATCTTCAAAGAAAATGAACTCACGTTTTATCCATGAAGGAATGGGGTCACTGGTCAAATAATTAACAAAGTAGTAGTTTTCTGGGGCTGACAAACCAGCTGGTGTTGACCCTTGTTTCTAAACATGGGTGTCTCTATCTATGTCCTGTTGGAAATGGTCCCTAGCCATGGCCAATTCCTGAGCTACTACTGGGAATTGCTTGGGAGAGGTGTGCTTGGGCACAACTCTTTCAAGGACTCTTTTCAACAATTTAGCTGTACAAATACTTCCATTCCAGTGCCTGGCAACAGCCTCAGGTGCTGATTTACTCACACAGAGAGAAGCTCAGGAGTGGGTACGATCAGTGCCACGGTGTGCATGCTTGAGCGGGTGCAGGTCCTCTCAAGTCTGTGAGTTGCTTCATGTGTATTTGCTCTGTATTTGGAGTAGGAGCAAAATGTTCAGAAATTAAATGAGGCCAGCTGTTTTCTTCTACAGTTTTTTTTTCTAGAATACCCAGGAGACATAATAACATAGGAGAGCAATGCTTGGGATTTATGTAAAATGCATGTTTGAAGAAGGAGATGATTCTTGGCAATAAGCAATTAAGTATTTATAAGGTAATCCAGGAATCAAGATCAGGTGATTGCAGAGGCGAGGGGAGGATTTTCTCTGATTTAAGATTAGGAATAATCAGGATTAGATACAGACATTAAACAGTTGGAGGGCACAAGTTCTGCTGTTAGGGTACCCAGAAATCAGATTTTGTTTCACAACATGTAAAAGAATTTTTAACATACATAGTCTGTACGTAGTCTGGCCTTGCATGGGGTAGATATCTCCCTAATGCTCTATTTATGTATTTATATATGAACATAATTTTTATGTAAATAGATCAATATTAGTTCCTTTATGGCTGGATTCTGATTCTCTTACAAGGAAGAATATTCTGCTTCATTATCTGATGCTCCTGCTATAAACAGAAAACTATTAATAAACTATTATTCAACCTCTGTTCCAGTTTTAATGAGGGATTTTTTTTAAGGATAGAAATAAAAAATTAACATATTTCTATTGTATAGATAAAGCTGCATGTACCTTTGTAGATGAATACATTTAGCTGACAATTTTTGTTGCTTGATTAATTATTTAGGTATTGGATGAAAATCAAAGTTTCAGATTAAAAAAAGCTGTTGTCTGCTTTTATGAGGAGGCAGAAATTAGGTCATTCCAAGAATTGAAAACATCCCAGTAGTCTGTCATATTCTATATTTTTATGTGTAGGTAATGCAGTATATTGTTAATGTGAGATCTGGCATGTCTTATTCTAGCACGGTCCAATTTCAGTCATGTCAGCTGTGAAACTTGCCAATGGAAGTAGAAGCCAAGCACTGTCTGTGGGTGTTGGGCTGCCTTAGCAAGTTTTATCTCACAGCTCAGAAGGCTCTCTACCTCGTGCCCTAAGCCTCCTTGCATATGCATATGAAAGTTTCAAAATTCAAGGTCAAAACTCTGTCCCTCTGGTTAAACTCAACAGAGCTGGGTCCTGGTGCTCCTTGCAGCCCTGCAACACAGCAAGGATGTGTGGCCTGAGCACGGGGCTCTGCTGGTAGTGTTTTCTTCATGGGAAACTCATTCCAGTCCCTGGAAGACAGCGGTAGGCAATAAATTAAACTCCTTTGTAGTACTTATCTCTCTGTACCCTTCTTCTTCTGCTGTTTCCTGTGCATTCCTGTCTTCTTGTCCCAGGAGGCCATTCACATCATGGGGGTAGCGTGCTCTTGCTCTTTGCTGTCAGGTGCCCTCTCTGACATTCCATGCATATTACAGGCAGCAGCTCGCTGGAGAGTGTCACTTTTCCTCACTGCTGGAACTCAAGTTACAAATAACCAACGTATGAGAAAACTTTGCCAAATGGTCTGTTGCTTTGTGAAACTTTTTGGCTATGGGCTACATCTTCTAGCACTTTACCATAGCTGCTTTTATCATAGCTTCATTTGCCAGGGTTTAATGTTTTTACACATACATTGTCTTCAGAAGAACTGACCTATAAATAGCGAGGAGTTTTCCCAAAATATATGAAGTAGGCCATTCATCTCACTGATTTCACTTAGGTGGCCCCAAAGAGCCTAAAGAGGAAAATGAGTAATAGCCTAAAATAATAGCTCATATTGATGTAAAGTATTCTGCTTCTTGTCCTCCACACCCCTTCCTCTCTTCCCAGGACCCACACCCCTGCCTTGCTCTGAGGAAGTTAATGAGATGATGACATAAACAAGGGGGACAAGACTGGGTCTTTTTCCCAACCATATATATGTTTTAGATTATTAACTCTTCATTTACAAAGTTGCTTTCACTCATAGAGTTGAATTCTTTGGCAACAAACATAACCCAAATGACAAACCTCTCTAAATAACAATAGATATTATAAGAAATAAAAAATATTATAATCAGGAATAAAAATAAAGTCACTGTTTATTATCTGTATAATAGTCACAAGTTTATTACTTCTGTTCTAGTGCTCAGGGTTTGTCAGGTGTTTAGAGAGTAACAGAGAATGAACAACCTTTCCTCTCAAATCTAGATGTGTTAAATCATTCTTTAAAATTGACACTTGCTCAACCTCCTCCTGTCCCATGTTCCCAAGCCACGGTACCAAATAATCAGCTACTTCCAGGATGAATCCTCTACTTAACCTGCATTTGTTTTCCGGCTCTGGGGTCCCATAGGCCAGGCCAGCTGAAAGGCCAACTGACCAGCTGTATCTGCAAGGAGGACAAGGGAGGCCACAAGGTTGAGGAGCAACCAGCAGTATGTACTGGTAAACAGAGACCCCAGCTACAGTTTTGCCCCTTAGCAGGTCCGTTGTTGCATGATCCATGCTTCAAGGAGGGAGAGAGCCACAGGAATTTTGTCGCGTGTCCAAATTCAGGGAGAAAAAAGTTGGCAACAAAGAAGTTGAGAGGCCTGAAAATGTCAAAAATCCAAATAAGAGCTTTATGTAGAACAGGAAAATATAAAAAAAGAAATCTGCAAAACCAGCTTTTTTTTTTTTTTTTTAAAGTGAAACCAGGAAAACACCAAGAATCCTGTCCTTCCATGGCTTTGTTAAAAAGAAACCTTGTCTTAAAGTACACAACATCCCCATTTGCCTGGCTAGCTCTTTAGACACGCTACTAAGCCACATCCTGCTTTCTGGGAAACACTCTAGTGCAAGGAGGAAAATGAGACTGCAACAGAAAACTGGTAACTCTGCATGTCTCACTGGGCTTGGGTTGGTTTGTCTTCTGCCTGTAAGTGCCCAAAGTGATACTGGAAGCTGATGCAGAGGCGAAAGATGAAGGGAGTGGAGGTAGTGGCTGTGGGTGGGCATGTCTTTAAGATCAAAATGAAGTGGCAGACTAGGAAGATAAGGAATGTGATGGGTAAGCTTAGGAATGCAGGGCAGGAAATGGATTGTGAATTAGTGTCTTGCCATGGGCGGAAGGTACACATCATCTATCATCGTCTATCATCGTCACTGTCTATGGTTGAGACTGATGTTGAAAGAAACATCGATCTATAACTTTGTCTTAAAATGCTGCAACTAGAAAACTACATACTGAGAACAGGTGAACAAGTGAATAATGTTTAAGAAGCTGATTAAGCATCAGGCAAGGAAAGAACACTCTCTTTAATGGAATACAGTAACTCTATTAGCTGTCTTCAATGAAACTTGAGCTCAGGTTATACTGACTAATGCAAAGACACCAATGAAACCTAGTGCTCTTGGAGCTTCTAGTGTAAGAGCTGAGGAGCTACACTAATCAATTTGCTACCTGAATGTGCTCTTTAAATGGCAAATTATAATAGACTGTGTTTAGAAACATTGAACAATATAAATACAATTAACTGACTGATCTGAAAATTTTATTTTTGTACGTTGGAAGCATTGGACATTCTACAGAAAGTAGCTATGTCAGATATATGTTCAGATAAGTGCTGGTATTTCTTTGTCTTGCTGACATTTTGTATTTCTCCAGTGGTACTCATTACAAAATAATTGATGAGTTCTAAATCAATGCATGTTAACTTCTGAGTCTCTGATTCTATATCCTTTGTGACTGCAGTAGCGGTCAATATGTCTAGGTGCTTTTCAAAGAAGAAAGTTCACTGGAAGGAATGGATTTTGTACCAAAACCCAGACAGATTCCAGACAAATTACAAGACAGAAGTTGAGAGAAACAAGAAACAGCAGCTTTTAATCCTTTATCCTTTTACTTTTTGGATATTTGGATTTGGAAAAGATTACTGTAAATAAAGGATACTGTTATAATAAGTGATGTCTCAGGAAAAGCTTTAACACCCCAAAATATTTTGCCTCCTAAATTTTGAAACATCCTACCATATCACATTCCATTTACAAAGCACAGGACAGATCTCAGCAGAACACAAGTCATCTTTCATTAAGGCACACAACCTACTTTTGCAGAAACACTCACCCCAGATAGCAAGTGACCTTGAGCCAGGGGATGCAGATTCACACTTTGGGAGGCTCCACACCAGTCCATTTCCCTCCTTGCCCTGTATGAGTGCATTTTGGCTGTCTCTGCTTTGGGGGTAGTGTTAGGCAGTTGCAGGATGGTGTGTCTTCTCTCTGTCGTCTTCTCACCACTCAAAACCCCAGAGCCAAAACCCATAGCATCTTTTATCTGCATACTAGGATGCCTGCTCTCTTCATAAAGCAGAAGCAAATGTCCCAGGGGAGACTGGCAAACATCAAGCGGTGCGTTATGAAACCTGAAGATGCAGCAGGTGAATTAAATTTTAAGGCTGAAGTAACTTTAGTAAAAGTGCTTTCACTTAATACCTGCATGACAAGAGTCGGTCAGCTTCAGTTAGGTGGTTTGTAAGGTTAGAGGTGTGAGGTGAGGGGAGGACAACAGCTAGTGTGAGAACCCTGTAAGATGGGAGCTTAGAGCCTGCCTGACAGCAAGAAGCTGAGATCCAGTCAAGAAACTAAAGGCTCAGGGTTAATTTCCCAATAAGTGTTGTCATGCCTTGGGGGATTTCAGCTACAAGTTGCTGTGTAAGGGTTTTTAATTGTGTTCTGGGCAACCTGTCTGTGATTGCTGAGGGAGCAAATGCCCCAGCTTGTCATTGCATCTCCCAATGAAGGAACCAAAAGCAAATCCGGGTCAAAGCATCTTTTGGTGTTTTGTCTGTTTTTTCAGAGTGGGGTTTAGACCCTTCTGGGAAATTTGACTGTTGTGGCAAGGTCTCTGTGCAGATCGTGGGTATCACTTCAATGTTTTAAGCACAGTTGAAAGACTGAAGAAAGAAAGGGCTGAGCAGAGACACAGAAGTTGTCAGCAGTTTTGCTGCAGAACAGAGCAGAGCAAAGCAGTACGGGGTGGACTACAAGCAGAAACAACAGGAGGTTGTGACTGATGGCAGTAGCTAATGGTAAACATGGCTAGTGTGAGCAACCAGTACCAAATACAAGAACATTACTGGTGGGAGTGGTTAGAGGCAAACAGAGCATCCCTCGAAAAAAGCAATGTAGAGCTCAACTACTTTTCCAGCTTTCAAATGGCCAGCTATGGGGGATGAGATTGCAAAGTATTCCAGGAACAATGATCAGTATCTGTCACTTGGATGTCTCCAAACTTGGATTGGAAATAGAAACTGGACTTTCTTATTATCTTACAAGCATTCAGAACTGTAGGATGGGAGCACAGTCAAGCATATCAGAAAAACAAAAACAGCTTTACAGGAAAAAGCCCAAAGTCAATCTTGTCTGATACCCCAGCTCTGACAGCAGATGCTCAGAGAAAGAGTGTAAAAAAAAGGGCAAGGGCAAAAAGGGACAAATTCCTGCAATGGCATTCCTGTGAGTCTCACGCAGAAGGGTTAAATCAGCAGCTTTTTTTTCTAGTAGAAACACATGTGCATAAGGACTATATTTGGAGCTGATAGTTCGTTTTTCTGAATACGTTTATGACTAGAAATACCGTTCTTAGATTACCTTCTCCACAAAAGTTTTAACACGATAAAGAGTTTTTCCCTAACTGGTTCCTTATCGGGAAGGAGCCAATCAGAATAATCTACTGCAACTCATTAAGGCTGACATCTTGTGGTTGCTTTTTGTATCCCGCCTTCTGCTCGAGTTTCTTAGACTGAACTTCTCCCTTGGCTTAAATCGCTATTATACATCTTCTCTATGTTACTGACTGCGTCATTAGTTACACGATTCTAAAATTTATTTCTAAAAATCACTCAGCAACCCCACCAGGGAGACGAGAAAAGAGGTGTCATGATTTGGGACAGACTAGCCACCACTGAAACGGATGGTATCAAAAAGTACTTTTTCTTCAGAGCTTGATGGTTTTGAATTGCTCATGTACAAACACAGTCTTACCACTGTGACCACAGCCCCCTTAACATGTCTCTGTTCACGTGTTGATATTTATCAGCTTAAATCTTTTTAAAATGGTTAGTAATCCTACCATACAAAGCTAAACACAGGTAAAGGCATTGGGTAGAGTAACAAGGGAGTAAGTCTGTCTTTTGTGGGTTAAAAGCTACCAGCATCCAGCAGAATACGTGCAGCGAGCCTGCTGTTTGTGTAAATTTTGTCAAGATAGTTACTGGGAGCACTGCTGTGCTCCTCAAGGTTTCATCATGTATTTTATTGTGGTGCAAGTGTAAAAGACACACAACCAACGTCTGCAAAATAGGACCCATTTCAGAACATGAAATACTACCATTGCCCGTCCAAACAATAGGGCAATTGCTGCATTGTACTTTTTAATCTCAGAGATCGTGTTATAATATGAGGCTCCATCTTTGCATTCTTCTGAATATAAAGGATAGACCCAAGCCAGTATTTTCTCCTGTGTATATAATTAATCCATTTATTTATTTGCTTGAGAAAAGAAAGGAGGTTATCTTCCTTTGAACTTTTCTGAGTGACAGAATTTGTCTCAACGTTGTCGCCCACCAACTAAAATTAGCCCAGTTTTAACACTTCCAAGAAGGAAATCAGTTGATCAGGAAAAAATTAGTAGATTTTGGTTGTCCTTCAAAATAGAAGAAATTCTAGAATGACAGCAAATAGTGTCAGCCTGAATGCAATTTTTACAGAGCTAACAAGGACATGAAACAGGGGTAGTTAATGAAAAACTCACTAAACTCTAAATTTGCAGCAAATGCAACAAAATAATTAGTTCCAATGTTCATTTAATATGCTTAAGTTGTTGTTCAGGATGCAATGCAGTATTTCAGCATTGTTTACCTTGCAGGTTTCCTTATTGTGACCTCTGCTTGAGTATAGAGATAATGAATGACAGGACCTTAAGTCATAATTACTATTGCAAAACTGCAAATATGCATGTTCTAGAAACATGAGGGAATACATAGACATTGCCATAATTATCTGGAGGGAAAAATGCCTCGCATCTGTAGGGAGCTGCAGCTGCACAGAATAAAGTTGCAAACACAATTAACCAAAGAAGTGGTAGCGAAAACATGACAGCCAGCAAGAATCTTATAAGAATGGCACCACCAAAGTGGTGTTAGACAGACAATGACAGAATGATTATTGACTTGTTATTGCCCAAGCAGATGTTTAAATAGTTGGCTCTTCACTGATCCCACCTAGGCTAATACCAAGAGGAGCACAATGATCAGCACAAAGGCTTGTGTCTATGTCTGTCTTACCCTTTGGTATTTTCTAGTCAAAAGTGCTTCATGCAGAAGATGGGCTTTACTAAAAGAAAAGTGATGCTGTTTTTTAGATAGCAGACATAGTTGTAAGCTCCAGTCAAAATACTGTAAAGTTAAGGGCTATGACGTTCTGAAAATAGTTCTGAGTATCTTCACGCTAGTCCTTAAGCACCGTGGATTTGTTCTGAGGACAGAAAAACTTCCTTTCAAAAAATGAATATACCAGAAGCATAGCAGAAATATAAGCAGAACTGACAGAGTTGCTTCAGACCAGGAGCATGGACATATTAGATAAAGAGAGTTAAAAAAATATATATCTTCAAGCCTGAATGCTTTGTTACTGAGAAATTTCAGCAACTCAGCTTTAAGGAAATGTAGGTAGGTGTCAAGTAGCACTAACTGCTCCACTGAGAATAGAAATGGATGCTGCACAAACTGTAATTGATGGTCCTTTAGTTTAGGAATGTTGTTGAGAGTCAGCACACATCATGTGAGTTGTAAAATTAGACAATAACATTTTTAACCTTATGTTGGGTGCTCATTAGAATTAAAACAAATTTTTTTTTTTTAAAAAAAGATCTGATTATGCAGCACTGTCATAAGTCTCAGAAAGAGAAACCAGGCTTTAGTATAGTTCATAGAGCAGAGCAGGAAAGAAATAGAAGGAAAGAATTCAACAGTTCAACAAGGCAGATAAAACCTGCAAAAGTGATGGGGAGTTTCTCTGATGTCCTGACCCACAGCTGCGTACCTGTCAGCTGGCAGAATCAAAGAGCTGCAGCTCTTTCAGAGCCTTCTGAATGAATGCTCCCCCTTGATGAAATGTCTTCATAATAAAATGAAGAGAAATACAGTCCAAGTATACACAATTTGTACTTTCCTAGAACATGTTTTTCAGTATTACTTAGGGAACTGATTGTCCATTAAAAGAAGATATTAAAATGGTTTAAAGAAATCCCATTAAATGATTACAAATCCAGCATTTTTTTACAGAGGATAATATTCCTCAAAAATAAGACAAGATATAGAAGTAACATATCTTATTTTGTGACAACAGCAACAACAATAATTATGATAATAATAATAAACAATAAATAATATTACAGCCTCTATTAGTATTGCTTTGGCACCTATAGCACAAATAATGAGGCTCAGAACTCAAATCTGAACACAACCAAGTTCACATTTAATTTGGCAGTAGAAATAAATGTGGGCATAATCTGTACTATTATTGTTGTCTTATAAATCCCATTGACAACAAAGTGAGGTTGCATTGATTGTTTTTAAGACATATATGCAAATGAAACAATTGATTTCCAGTTTGGATAACAGACAAAAGCGAAACAGCTTAATGCTGCATTTTCTTCCCCTCAATACTATTGACAGCAAGGCTATCAATAGATAGATTTTAGAATCTGAAAAGCACGTGGAAAAGCAAGGATTCATGTATATATGTATAAAGCCTATCTATCCAGTGATATTCATGCTAATATATGCTGAAAAGATCACTGTAAGTCTCACTGCGGTAGCGTTTTACATGGTCAGATGTACTAAAATACAACTGTATGAATTTGTGTATGGCTTGATCTGATTTCCTCAGTTCCCTAAGAGCATCTATCCAGCAATAAAAGAAGTCCTCTCAAGAGCAGAGGGAAAGCAGAATGGACTTGTTCTCTGTGAATGTCTTATGTTCTTTGATGATGACAAAGAAAAGAGGAAGGTAGCTGAAGTCTGTGTGTGTGAATTAACTTGATCTCTGCTATAATTCTGCAAAGGTTCTCTGTTACATAGCCTCATCTTCAGTGCAGGGAAGTTGCAGACAGTTTCCACCCTCAGTCTAATGGTGTGTCCAGAAGAAGCCGGTTCAGCCCACAAGGGGCACAGGGCTGTTGGGAAAAAAGGCTCCAAGCCCACGCTCTGAAGATGTGCTGACTCCTAACGCTGCAATGCAGCAGAGAAGAAAATCTCTGCTGGCAGAGCAGCTTCCAGGAAAGACTCAAGTTGCACTCAAGGGTCCACTGCTAGGGAAGGAAATCAAGGCTAATGGAACTGCAGGAGGAAGCACATCAGATCATGCCTGCCTGCTTAGAGTATCCCATAAAAATATCACGTTCTGTTAGATTTTTAGTTTGTGACTGGATGAAACATGAGCTAACATGCTATCTGCTCCTTCAGTGTGCATGGCAAATAAAATATACTCTTTTACCTGTTTGTAAATATTTAATGCTATTTTTTTTCTTTCTGAAGAGACTGGATCTGTAGTCCTGTCTCATAGTTTGTCAGTAACTGAACAGATCCTGCTAAAGTGAACCTGAACTGAATCTAAATCAATTTTTTTTGGTAAAAGAAGACAACAAAATATTGCTGAAATGTGCTTTCCCACACATTGAGTTTGTTCCTATATTTGGCATCCAGTGATGCCCAAAAGGTCCAGTTTAGGACTAGATGCTTGGGCTCAGCACTGTCCAGAGAACACTCTTTGTGAATAACTACCAATCAAATGATAGACAAGATGCAACCAAAAAATGAGATCCAAAGTTCACGGAAGTCTTTATGCCACAAATTTCAGGGTATTTAAACCAGAAATATCTGTATCAATTCCTCTCTTCTATGCTGTAGGCCAACTAGCTTAAAGACCTCATAATTTTGTATATCTGTACAAAGAACGTACAGAGGAAGTTTTTTATTTTTACTTGGTACTGCATTCCCTTTCTGACAACAATCTGCATTCCTCCATATTCTGAAAACAAAATATTTTCTCTCTCTTCTGAAGACTTTGCTCATAGCAAAATAAATGCCAGGAGCTCCATGGTTTTAATTGCTTTGATGATATTATCTTTCTATAAAGAAACACAGTTTATCTCTGGTCTCCCCTGAGAATGCCCATGGCAGTGAATCTCCTGTAAAATCCAGGGACAGCGTTTCTCTTGCAGGGCTGGTAATTGATTTGATTTCATGCACTGCGAAAGGCAAATTTGCCCAGCTGTTCTTAGGCAGTCGAACACGACATCTTTAGATACGCAAGCGCAGTGGATGGATATCTTAGTGTCTGCTTATCTCAGTATTGAAGAGAATTCTGCTGACTGCATTCAATCAGCAAATGACTTCAAAGCTAGGAGCAGCAAGTTGGGAATCTTAGTCTTTCCTTGGGATGGCATTTTTTTCCTTGACACCAAGAAAGTTAATAAAATACCTGTCATGGTGTAATTAATTATAGCTACTTTTACTACTTTCAGCTAATTTTCATGATTTAAAAGTTTTCAGTTTAAGACCTAGTCTTACTACAGGTACCTTACAGACACCTCATAAGGTGTTTAATCCCCGTGTGAAACCAACTTCTAAACTAGACAGAATTAATTACCACCTAATTCTCCACAGCATTCAATACAGACACAGACAGTAGCAACATCACTGGAAACACTCTGCAAGTAGGAATTTCCAGTACATAATAGCAGCTCACTGGGTTGAGTTAAGGTTTTTTGGATGATGAACTCTCCTATAATGTAGTCTACTAAGAAGAAAGATCTTAGCCATTTAGGCACCCCTCAAACCAGCTGGGTGTATCTGGAGTTAAGACAACCTCCAGAAGTGATACCGAAATTTGTGATCACTGACACTGAGTAGTGAGACCATGTTACTACTACCCGGTTTGCTTTTGGGCTTCCATTGCATTGTCCTTCCTTGAACTTTTATACAGTTGTCAAACAAAGAAGATGTTAGACTTCAGAAGATGCTTATTCTTGTAGACATCTTCCTGCTAGAGTGGAAAGAATAAGGCTTCAAAGCTGCAAATGCTCATCACTGTGCCCTGTCTGTTTGGGAATGTCTTAGTGAATAGCATGAGTTTGTGCAAGAAACAAGAAGAAGTGGTGCTCATGATGGCGGTTGTTTCCTTGTTGACTTTTATGTGTCAACAGTTTTTGTTCTGGCACTTTTTCTGGGATTTAATTTACAAGGTCTTGCTGATAAATCCCCATGTTTTCTCGTTCACACTGGCAGGTACTATGCCTGCTCTTTTCAAACACCACCTGTCCTCCATGAGTCCATTTCAGCTAGCTCTTGACAAATCCTAGGAGGGAGTTCATGAGGTGCAGTTGACTTGAGAGCACCTGATTTTTCTTTAGTCTGTTCTCAGAGTATAACAAATTCTCCTTGGATTCAAGTGCTTTATCTGCTTTGTAGCACTTGGGAGTGACAACTGAAAGAAAGACACGAATTTATGAACACTTGTTCTTTACTTCTCATGTCTTACTCTATGTGTTATTACTATTATTAAATGTTGCTTACATGATTTTTAGGCTACAGCTCCTAAATCTTCCTTTTCCTGCGATTCTTCTAAAGTGCAAGCAAAGTAATTCACACTTTGCATCCTTGCTACGTGCTCCCTTCTTTGTTTCCAGTAAAGCTTCAGGTTTAAAGTTCCAAGAGTTCGGCTGAAAGTTCTCCTGGCTGGGGGCTTCTCTGATTCTCATTGCAGCCTGTCTGCAATTCCAGGTGCCCCATCCTGCTCTGGCACATTTGCCAGGCGCCATCACCTCCTTGTAGCCCAGAGGAAACTAAGGCACTGAGGCCACACCAGCAGGTTCACTCTGTAGAGGTGGTTTCAAAAAGCAGTAGTGGGTGTTGGTTTCTCTCCCTCCCCCCCCTCAAAAAAAAACCCCAAACCCATAAGAAGCAGACGTTTAAATATCTGCATTCTGCAGGTTTTGAACATTTATCCCCCCCTAACCCTTATCTTTTTTCCAGGGAGACCTTAGAGCAGCCTGTAGTGATAGGACAATGGGTAATAACTTCAAACTGGGAGAGGGCAGCTTTAGATTAGAT
>VZTM01002845.1:1852-12742 GCA_013400555.1 Jacana jacana | reverse complement strand
GTCAAGTATGTATGACTGACTTTCTTCTAAGGATATTTAGAATTCCTTATATGAAGATTGTTATATGAATATATCTCCTCAAGTAGCTCAATGAAGGGAAAAAAACCCATGCTGTATGCTTATAGTTTTGATGGCCTGAGCAGTAGTTTATTGAATTTTGTTTTCCCCTTTTTTTCTTTTTCTTCTTCACATCAGTACTTAACAATTGATAGTTGAAGCTATTCACTTAAGCAATATATTTTTTTCTCTTTAAGTAATTAAGTCTTTCTCATAAAGTAAGAATTTAACTGCTTGAAAAAAGAAATTAGACCTCAGCGAGATAATGAATCTAATATTTAAAAACGTAAACTTCTCAGCTCAAGTTGTTTTCCAGGACTTAGTAAAATTTATTTGGTGTAAAATGTGTTGTGCTGGTGCAGGACTTGAACATAATGTATTCTGACTTGCACTAGGTTGTTGTGGGTATTTCTCTCAAGTTTTGAAGAGTTCATTAGTTTGTTGCTTTCCCTGCTTTAGTCTGTGCTGCATTAAGTATCATCATGAAACAGCTAAAACATCAATAATATCTATAGATGTTTATTAAAAATACTCTGACTCTCTGAATATGCAATCTTAACAGCTGCTTTCTATGGGCCATGTAAGATCAGTTCTCCAGTGATTGTAGAAAATAAAGAAAGCAGAGTTTGGCTGAGTAAACCAGTCCTTTTTGTGAGATGTTTTGTTTATATTCCTCTGATCATACCTTCCATTCTTCTGCTGTCTGATGCCAGAGTACTCTACATCCATATTGCTAAAGATGCTTCAAGCTGAAGTTTTGTTACGTCAGCTAATCACTAGAGGAGATTTCAGTCACATATATTAACAAAAGGTATTAGTATGTTAGGATCATGGATTTTCATAAGAATATGTAGATTAGTGTACCTGAGGTAAATTATCACCAATAAGGATTAAGTAAATACAGGGCAAGAACCTCAACAATTAACCCATTTAAACTAGTCTAATTTCAACGAAAACACCAAATCTGTTCTCATGCAAACTGAGGTTGACTGGTGCATAGGTGTTTTCTGTCTGATCATATTTATCTATTAGTGTCACGTGCATTGGAATCAAAGCAAAAAACTGTTAACTTAGATAGCATTATGTCCTTAATCCACATAAGGTGTAACATTACATTTTAATAATGTTCACTGTGTCAAGTGCAAATAATTAAAAGACCAAAAACTCATACTGTATTGCTAGACTGCAAGAATATCTGTCTTCAGCAAGTGGTTGGTGAGGAAGGTATTTTGGTTTTCATTTTGTACTACAGTGAAGAATTGTACTGTAAGAATTTTTTTGAATCCTATGCCCCAGTTTTAAGACTCTTTCAGAGTTATCAGTGATTTAGCATAGAAGATCTCAAATTTTACCCAAAGGCCCTAGAATACTTTTACCTTAATCTTGCCTTACATTGAATATATTATCTAAAATATCTTCGCTACCTCCTCTCAGTTGCCTTTTTTTTGCCTACAGAAAAGCTGGGCTGGCTCCCTGAAAATGTTTATCTTTTAAAAAACTTCTTAACTCAGTGGTTTCCTTTTTGTTGTTTTAATGCTGCAGTTTATTTCTGTGTTATCTTAGACCAGCCTTACGTGAGATTCTACCCTAAGGAATATAAATTGTCCAATAGCTGAAATTAATTCCCTAAGAACTCACACAGGTTGAACTACCCCTTCTAACCACAGCCAACAAACAGAATGAATCAGGAATAGAATTACACCTCGAAAATTGTGTTACTGATCTCATCTCCCCAGGACAAATTTTTAAATTTAATGATTTATTTATTTAAATATGTTAAGTTTCTGGGTTTTTTTTAAGGTTAATTTCAATAGACTTGAAAGACTTTGAGACATTGGTTATTGGGATCTCTGGAGTCCAAGTCTTTAGAGACATTTTTTTTGCAATTCTTGCTACTGTAACTCAGATTACTGATGAATGAACACTTCTAAGAATAATTAAGAAATAGTAAAGTAAGCTAATTCTTATTTAACATTCAAATAATTTGAAATTTAGTTCATTTTTCAATGAAATTGCTTCATAGCTTCTTGCTGCAGGAATTGCTTTGTATGGCTTCTGATCTTGTGTATTTTAATTTGTCTATAAACTATGTGATCTTGATCCATTGTAAAGAAACTGTAACAGTCATTTTTCTTACATCAACCTGATGTTTCAGACTGTGGATGAAATCTACCAAACTGGGCAGATGTGAAAACATGCTATCAAACTCAACAGGAAGTAGTTCACAAGCTACTTAGCCACTTAGTGCTGTGGGAGATGGGAGTGGCTACCTCTCATGAAGATGTGTAGCTGTTTACTAGAAAAAAAAACCATGAACTTTGTTGTTTTGGAAATGCTCTGTGTAAAGGATGAAAGATTGTCACTGAAAACTTACTGAGACTTCCACAAGGAGATTTGAGAAAGACATAAAAAACTGTACAAAATTACAGGTTTTCTTTCAGTGCAACAAGAAAATATGCTGGCGAGGACATGCTTATAAAACAAGTCAGATTCTTTAATAAATGTCAGAATATTAATGAACTGGAGGAATCTTATTTATTATAAAATTCAGTCTTTTAGTGTTATAAGTAACCACTCATTTTTTCCCTATTATTTTCCCCGTTTCATTATTTCTTTAATAGATTACATCATTACTCTTAAAGCTATCTATTTCCAGTAAAAGATTCTTGTATGTTTAAAGGCTAATTTTAAGTTAATTAATTATTTTAAATGAATTAAAAATTTGAGAAGACCTAATGCATAGTTCTGGCAGGCAGTGATTAAATTGCTCGGAAAAGCCTGCAAAGTGTGAAAAGAAATTTTGGTTTGGGGGGAATAGTTGAAGTACGTGCAAGTGGTGTTTTGTTCTGTACCAGGAGAGGTGAAGGACACAGAGAAAAACACTCAAGTAATGAATAATTGGCTGAGAGTCTGGTGTCAAGAAAGAATCTTTGGATTCTTTGACCATGGGGCAGTTTACTCGGTCCCTGGCCTGTTGTCACTGGATGGAACTCACCTGCCTCAAAGTGGGAAATGAATCCTAGTACTGGAGCTAGCAGGGCTCATTGAGAGAGCTTTAAACTAGCTATGACAGGGGAAGGGGATAAAACAGGGCTCACCAGGGAAGAGCCTAGGGGAATAATGTTGAAGCTGCGTGTGAGGCAGATGTCCCAGCTGAAGTGCATCTACACCAATGCACGAAGCATGGGCAACAAACAGGAAGAGATGGGGGCAATTGTGTGGCAGGCTAACTATGACCTATTTGCTATAAATGAAACATGGTCGGACCACTCCCATGACTGGAGTACTGTCATGGAAGACTACAAACTCTTCAGAAGGGATAGACAAAGAAGGAAGGGTGCTGGTGTGGCTCTTTAGTATAAAGAGTGGTTTGATGTTGAAGAGCTTGGGGTTGGGAATGATAAAGTTGAGTGTCTGTGGATAAGGATCAGGGGGAAGGCCTTTAGGGGTGACATCAAGATGAAGAGGTGGATGAGGTATTCTATGAACAGCTCGCAGAAGTTGCCCGATCGACAGCACTCGTTCTCATGGGAGACTTCAACTTCCCTGATATATGCTGGACATACAACACTGGCCATAGGAAGCAGTCCATGAGGTTTCTAGAGTGTGTGGATGATAGCTTCCTGACACAGCTGGTATGAGAGCCTACCAGGGGAGGTGCCCCACTAGACCCGCTCTTCACTAACAGAGAAGGTCTGGTGGGAAACATGAAGGTTGGGGACTGTCTTGGGCAAAATGATCATGAAATATCAGAGTTCTCTATTCTTGGTGATGTCAGAAGGGTGTCAGACTAGCATAACTGATCTCTTGAACTTCCAGAGGGCGGATTTTGACCTGTTCAGGTCACCTGTTGCAGGTGTCCCTTGGGAGTCACACAGATACAGTTAGAGACCTGTTTCTCCATCTGGACTGTCACAAGTCAATGGCACAAGACGGGCTCCACCCTAGGGTGCTGAGGGAGCTGGCAGAGGTGATTGCCAAGCCGCTTTCCACCATCTATTAGCATTCCTGGTTATCTGAAAAGGTCCCAGATGATTGGAGGTTTGCCAATGTGACTCCCATCTATAAGAAGGGCCATAAGGAGGATCTGGGGAACTACTGGCCTGACAGCCTGACCTTGGTACCAGGGAAAGTTCTGGAGCAAATCATCTTGGGTGAGATCATCGGCATGTGAACGGCGTCCAGGGGATCAGGCCCAGCCAGCACAGGTTCATGAAAGGCAGGTCATGCTTATCCAACCTATTTTCCTTCTATGACCATGTGACCAGACTGGTAGATACGGGAAAGGCTGTTGATGTAGTCTACCTAGACTTCAGCAAAGTCTTTGACACAGTTTCCCACAGTATTCTCCCGGGGAAACTGGCTGCCTATGGCCTGGACAGGTACCTGTCTTTCTTTACCTCTGGGTAAAGAGCTGGCTGGAGGGTCATGCCCATCAGGTAGTGGTTAATGGATTTAAGTCCAGTTGGCGTCCTGTTACAAGTGGTGTCCCCCAGGGGTTGGTACTGTGGCACATCTTGTTTAATATCTTTATTAATGACCTAGATGAGGGGATTGAGTGTACCCTCAGTAAGTTTGTAGATGACACCAAGTTGGGAGGTAGTGTCGACCTGTCTGAGGGTATGGAGGCCCTTCAGAGGGATTTGGATAGGTTGGATTGCTGGGCTGAGGTGAATGGGACAATATTCAACAAGGCCAAGTGCCGGGTCCTTCACTGTGGCTACAATAACCCCATGCAACATTATAGGCTTTGGGCAAAGTGACCAGAAACTGTGGAGAAGAAAAGGACCTGGGAGTGCTGGTCAATGCTTGGCTAAACATGAACTGACAATGTGCCCAGGTGTCCAAGAAGGCCAAAGGTATCCCGGCCTGCATCAGGAATAACATAGCCAGCAGGAGCAGGGAGGTGATCATCCCCCTGTATTCAGCTCTGTTGAAACCACACCTCAGGTACTGTGTTCAGTTTTGGGCCCCTCACCACAAGAAAGACATCAAGGCCCTGGAATGTGTCCAGAGAAGGACAACAAAACTGGTGAGGGGTCTGGAGCACAAGTCTTATGAGGAGTGACTGAGGGAGCTGGGATTGTTTAGTCTGGAGAAGAGGAGGCTCAGGGGACACCTCATCACACTCTACAACTTCCTGAAGGGAGGTTGTGAAGAGGAGAGGGTCAGCCTCTTCTCCCAGATAACTAATGATAGGACTCGAGGGAATGGCCACAAGTTACAGCAAGGGAGATTTAGATTACGTGTCAGGAAAACTTTTTTGTCCCAAAGAGGGGACAGGCACGGGAATGGCTTTCCAGGGAGGTGGAAAGTTGTCTGTCCCTGGTGCTGTTCAAGAAGCATCTGGATGAGGTGCTACAAGCCATGATTTAGTAGCTTAGTGGGTAGTATTGGTGACAGGAGGACAGCTGGACTGGAGGATCTTGTAAGTCCTTTCCAACCTTGTGTTTCTATGATTCTTTGATTCTACGATACATTTTTACATAATTTATTTATCTAATATAGTAAATCAAGAGCGGAGAATCTAGAGAAATGTTTCCGTTTTGCTGCCTAGCAATATGTTTAAGGTAAGATATGTTAGTATTGCTGATGCAGTATGGATAACCAGTTAATGATGATGTGACCTTTTTCTGTCTTTATACAGTTGTCATTAAGGAGTGCATCTCTAATGAGTGTCTTGAGTTCCTGAGAGCCCCTAATAAAAAGTATTATAAATTCCAATGAACAAGCTGTTTGTTGAAGTAGAGCTTTTGATAAACGAGTACCTTTTATCAGCCTTGCTCTCTGGGACCCATTAGAAAAGGTTTTATACTGTGTATCATTTAGGGAGACTAAGATGTAGAAATGCATTGAAATAAATATAACATTGAATTCAAAGCTGAGATATAGGACCACCCTTTGACATATAAAGGTAATAAGACATAAAGAGTTCACAAGCAAATAAATAATGTATCTCTACATAGTGCTCAGAATGGATTGAGTGTCCATGTAATATAGCAAATTGACAAGCTTAGTCATCTCAGTTTACAGTAAATTCAGTATAAACTGAGATAAAACAACACTATGTTTCTCAACCGTCTTGACTGCAAAAGAGAGGTCCACTTATTCTTGGGGTGCCTTGGTTGTTTAGGATTACAAATTTATTATAAGTACAGTATCATTCTTTTGGGGATTTCAGAGACACTGAAGTACCCTTCTTATTTTTGTGAACCACAATAACATTTTCATACACTTGAGACAACCTACATGAAAACCAAGCAGATTGATGTTTTGATCCACAAATATCTATTCACAAGATTTGTTGGGCTTCAGTGTGATAGGAAGAGCTGTAAATAATTTGTAAAGAATTCAGAGAAGGATTTTTGCTACTCTATATGGAGTCTGGAGGTATCCTCTCAGGAGCAGAGAGAACCCCTTTTATGAGGAGACCGATGCTCAAAAATTGCATACCCAAAAGTGACATAGCTTTACAAAATGAAAAGTTGTGGTTCAGTTAGAAATAGGAAGTTAAATATTTTTTCTGATGATTTTTCACGAAGCACAAAAAGTATATTTCCAAGATAAGTGAAAGACAGAATATAATACTGACCCATAACAGAGTTGGGAAGAGAAGTGTATAAAATGAAAGATGGCTGGGGTCACTGGACAGCTGGTAAATGAGAAAAGTACTGATGCTGCCTCTCATCTTTCCAGAAGAGCTTTCAGGGAGGAGAAAAAGAAACTGTCTGAGAGGGGAATGATGAAAGACAACTGATATAGATCTTTCCTTAGAGGCCTGACATTAATGAGCCTGTAATGAGCTTATTAGACTAAGTTATCTTTTGCTGAAATAAGTAAATTTAAGATGTTATGTTAATAAGAAATAGAGTGTTAGGACAGATTAAAAAGGGAAGAGTCAGAAATAAAGTATGGAACTCGGCATTGCTAGTCAGTTATAAGCAGTTTGACAACCAGACAGGTATAATTTAGGACTGAGGGGCCTTGATATTTCAGTTATCTAGTTGAAAATTAAATTTTGTCCTCCAAGATGATGTATTTCTTACACAAGCACATAGTATTATTTACAAATGAACACATGTTCATATAACCTTATGTGAAAATTTTCTATTTTTTGTAGTAAGTATAAAAGTTTAATACACTCTTTAACAGAAGTTTACTGGTTTATACGGTTGACAAACTCTTATGTTGGACATTTGTTTTGACGCTTGGAGGCAAGCATGACAACATAAACCAAATAAATGACTTTGGTACTATATAACATAGGATACATGTCACCAAAGTACTCATTGGATAGTGCAAGGGACTTGAAAAAGAGGGTGGGGTTTTTTTTGGAGAATTTGACAATTTGATTAGTTTTACAAAAAGTATAGCCTTTATTACTGCTCTACTGCTATCTACCAAATTACACATCAACCTCAATAGCTGAAGTTTAAACTAAATATGTAAATTAAGCTGCGGTAGTTTAGAATGAGGTTTGATTTGACTAGGTTTTTCTCTCAAAGTTTTCACGCAAAATATTTTGTGAAGCAGTTGAATTCGGGATAGGATTTCAACAGGCCTCTTCCTGGACCACCTGATGCCGTAGAATCATAGAATTGTCTAGGTTGGAAGGGACCTTTTAGATCATCTAGTCCAACCATTAACCTAACTGATCAAAAAACCAAGAGCCGTCACTAAGCCATGCCACTAAGCACCATGTTAACCTGTGTTTTAAATAGTTCCAGGGATGGTGCCTCATCCACTTCCCTGGGCAGCCCATTCAAATGCTTAATAACTCTTTCTGCGCAAAATTTTTTCCTGATATCCATTCTGAACCTCCCTTGGTGCAACTTGAGGCCATTTTCTTGCTTATCTTGCTGCCTATGACTTGGGAGAAAAGACCAACTCCCACCTCTCTACAAACTCCTTTCAGGTAACTGTGGAGAGTGATAGTCTCCCCTCAGCCTACTTTTCTCTAGGCTGAACAGCCCCAGCTCCCTCAGCCTCTCCTCATAAGAGTTACTCTCCACAACCCTCACTGTCTTTGTTGCCCTTCTTTGTACCCATTCCAGCACCTAAATGTCTGTTTTGTGGTGAGGAGCCCAAAACTGGACACAGTACTCAAGGTGAGGCCTCACCAGTGCCTAGTGCAGAGGGAAGATCACGTCCCCAGCCCTACTCACCATGTTGTTCCTGATACAGGTCAGGATGCTGTTGGCCTTTTTGGCCACCTGGGCACCTGCTGGCTCATGTTCAGTCAGCAGTCGACCAACAACTCCAGGTACTTTTCTGCCAAGTAGTTCTCTAGTCACTCTTCCCCTGGCTTGTGTCACTGCATGGGGTTGTTGTGACCCAATTGAAGGACACAGCACTTAGCCTAGTTGAACCTCATCCCATTGGTTTTGTCCCATCAATCCAGTCTGTCCAGGTCTCACTCATTCTACCCTCAAGCAGGTCAACACACCCACCTAACTTGGTGTAATCTGCAATCTTACTGAGGGAGCACTCAATCCCCTTGTCTAGATCTATGATAAAGATGTAAAAGAGTACTGGCCCCAGTACCAAGCCCTGGGGGACATCACTTGTGACCATGCCTTGCTTCAAATCCCAGTGTTTCTGACATCTTGCTTGGAAGAAAACATGGTGTAAAATTATAGCCTGTATCCGGTAGTCATAGAAACACTGGGGACCCTGGCTGTAGGCAAGGTATTACTCAACCTGGCATACTGTGACTGCTCCCCTGGCAGCATAACACTCTCAGATTCAAGGATTACAATTTGGGTCACTTGACCATGTTATAGAGTTTCTGTTTGTTTTGCGGAATCACAGAATGGCTAAGGTTGACAGGGGCCTCTGGAGATCAACTAGTCCAAAACTATTGCTCACATCAGAGTTAGCTAGAGCAGGTTGTTCAGGGCTTCAAATACTAGATTTCAAACATCTCCAAGGTTGGAGACTCTACAATCCTTCCAAGCAACATGGTCTACTGTTTGACCACCCTCACAGTTAAATGTATTCTTACACTTGAATGGATTTTCCTTTATTTAAGTTTTTGGATAGTGCTTTTTGTACTAGGTGCCACTCAGAAGAGTCTGCCTCACTTCTTTACACCTTTCCATCGTGTGTTCATACCTTACTGCCTGGTACACCTTCTTTTGCAATTTGGGCTTGCACCAATCTACAGACAATGTTATACCTTCCAATGCTTCCTGCTGCAGAGCTAGGGCTTAAAGCTGGAAGACCTGTTGGTTTTGGTGATTCTAGAAGAAAGAGCAACTGGAGAATGCTAGGATACTTTTATGAGAAGCATGAGAGGAAAACATTGCTTCATTTAATTTGGCCCAAAATTTATTAATTAAAAAGAAATATCTTAAAAAAATACAAGTGGATCATAATCTTTACTGACTAGACTGAACACATTTAAACCTTTTTGTATCTAGATGCATAGTTTTTTCTAGACTTTGCAGAATTTTATTAAAGTAGCTTGACTATATTGCCTACTTTATTAAAACACAGCTGAAAATTGGATCTATAAAATCTGAGTTGTCATTTCCAGAAACTACTGGTGGCTAATAAAGTATTATAATTACACATAGCATGTATTTATAATAATCTTTTTTGATAGTTTCCAGGTTTGTTTGTCCATAGCTCTCACCTTATAATCTTCACTTTAGGACATTTAACATGGAGGTTAACAAGTGGAGAGTCAGAGAGTGGAAAGTCACAGATATATGCTTAACTCCCAAAACTATAGTGAACTGGCATTCAGGAGGTTTTGCTTTGGCACTGAAAGCATGTGTGTTTATAGAATAGAATTTATAATAGAACATCTTTGTTTACATTTATTAGATGAATATTTATCAAATGTTTTTTCAAAATTGGAATATGTTTACTGCAATATCTTTGGGTCAGTATTAATAATTGTGCCATATGCCTGTATATTTCTGAACCAGGTGGCTGGCAATCATCTATAGTGGCCTCCAGATGAGCAGCAGTTCAGTGACAGCAACAAAAAAATCTCTTGTGATGTGCACACAGTACTATGAACAATCCCTGTTTCCTCTTTGATTTTCTTGTTCAGTTTCAAATATCCTTTTCATATCCTATTCTTAGGTAATCATTCAATATCGGATAGCTAGAATTTTTTTTTACTATACGATTGAAAGACAGATATTACTAAACAACAAACATCAATATTAGTATTATACTCTCTGCAGCTCTGGTTACATTCCTGGTATTGCACAACTCTTGCAAGAGTACCTGGACTAGTAGGCACTGCATCATATATTTTCCGAAACTTACGTGTGCCTCTATAGCTGGATTAAATTTATTTCCATAAATTCTACTTTGTCCTACCAATTCTTGGTCAGAAAGAGTTTAGATGTTTCCACATTGCCTAATCTCTTTCTGCAACTGTGGTGCATGGTGGTATTTGACAAGATCTACATTCATTTCCATTCCAAAAAGCACAATTCCAGCTGTGATACTGTTGGAGAAAGAAAAAATGTTCACAATGTCAGTAGATCAGAGGCTGCACATCACTCATTCAATTATATTTTTTTTCATTCCAACATTTCCTTTCCTGAGACTCCTAAAAATAGTCAGAGCAAGTAGATAGAGATGATCTAAGTTTTTAGAGACTTTTCTTCAACATAATCTCTGACTTTATGTGTAGTAATTTTACCTCACAATATCCAACCATGAAGAGGGTGGTAGGGTGGTTTTCAGTGCCTTTTACTTTGTCTATGCGTTACGATTTTTCAGTTGCTTCCAGCTACTAGTGTGTGCCCCTTTTTTTTTTTTGTACATTTAAATATTGTGTATAATGTGAATTTCTAATGCATATTTTTT
>VZTM01002844.1:47123-101962 GCA_013400555.1 Jacana jacana | reverse complement strand
CTGGTAATTTCAGAGATTCTGGACAGAGGTTTGTTTATTTTACAGAAGAATTTGTGGTATTCTGGGGAGGGGAGAAAGTAGACACATGACTAACACATGTTGTGTAGAGGGAAAAGGAAGAACTCTGCGAAGTACTCTGCACTTTGAAGTTCATTTCCACCAAAAACCAGTAACTTTCTTGTATTGAATTTTAAAATAGGAATCCTATGAGCAATTTCCCAACAGCAGAGAAGTTGCAAAAAACAGTCCAAACGATAGTAAACTTGACATTACTTGTTAGGTGTAAGCTGATTGCTATGGTTTTGACCTGTGCAGGGTTTTCATGTCCTTTCAGGCATTGCTTTCTGCATAGAAATTGCCATGAGAGTAGCTGGGTTTTCTGTCTCTGCATCCCGGGCTAAAAGTGAGTGCAGAAGAATTACATTAGATATTAGAGTAGATATCATTCTGTGTTAGAATCATTCTGTGATTCTATATGCCTCTGTATCTAGAGACTGCATGGGAGCTTCAGATAGAAAAGATTTGTTTGTTCCTTTCTAAAAGGTATTCGGAGTTCAGATGAGCAGAAATGTGATCATTTTGACCTATTTGAAAATGAGATTTTTAGAAGAGCTGTGCAGGAACATGCCCTGAGTAGACTTGATAAACTGATAAACATTTTGACATAACCTCTCCACAAAAGAAGAGGCGCTTGTTTCCACCTTTGTTGGTTTCTTTTTAGGGATGATGGTTTCCAAGCCTTATAAAACCAAGGAGAACTCTTTTTTCAGACTTGCCTTGTTTTTAGACAGGGCTCTAGGGAGGAAAACAGTAATTTTTGGAGGAGGTGAGGAACCAAGAAACCCACCTAACATTCTTCTATCCAAGTGTTTTAGTGGAGCAAGTTTGATTATGTAAGACTTTATTTTACTCTTCAATTTAATTTTACTTTTTAATCTAGAAATCTGTGTTAGGTGTTCGTTTAATAATCTTCCCAGAGAGGGAAAGGAGCAAGACTTGATGGTGCTTCTGGCAAGATTATGCACTTCACAGATGAAGGAGATGTGAGAAACGCCGCTTGTGAGACCCTTGGGTACAGGGTGTTCTCCTTTGTACAGTTTCACAAACACGCTCTGGCTGCAGAGACAGTCTCTTTTTCAAGTTGGTAACCCTGAAATTATTTTCAGGTTGCCTGTTTGAAGAACTGCTGTGCTACATTTTCAACTCTGCCTGCTTTGGGGAGGGGAGAGATCATTAGTGCAAAAGAAAGGTTGAAGTTTATGAAGTCCCACTCCAGTGCTTCATTTTTAGTCTGTTATACCTGTCACAATGCAGAACATGTGCCAGATAAGACGAATACTGTTCCTGAAAAATTGGGTCATCTCTGTTTGGAAGGTTTTAAGAGCCAGTATAATCTGTATTACTACTTTGCCTATTAGTCAGAGGTATTTTTTTATTCAGTATGCGTTAGAATTAACAATTTTCAGAACAGGTAATGTCTCTGCAAGATGATGAGCAGCTACTTTATATTGCTTGGCAATAAAAATTTCCTTGTTTCCCTTATTTAATAGCACTTTCATATGAGGATACTGAAAAAAAATATGAAAAGGGCATGGGGGAAAAACACTTTTACTGCAAATGTAGATACCTAGGTTGATTTTTGTTAAGGATTTTTCTGTTTAATGCTTCTACTGTACAATCTGATGATGGGATGTGTCCGAATGGATTACATTTTAGCTTCTATTTTCTGTATCATAGTAGTGAATTTTTATGTTGCTTTTCTATCAACTGGTGTCATCTTGGTTAGCAGTCTTAAAAAATGTCAAGCAGTCTGTGTGCGTAAGTTGCTATATAAATGGTATCTTGCCCATACAATAAATAAATATCATACACTATGGTGTTTTAAAAGATAGGTTTTTTCCATCCTAGTGGCGTAAAGATTTAAAATTAACCTATGTGGTTTGCTAAGCCACAGTGCACAGTCCTACTCCATAACCTTATTGAAGATAAAACGAGAGCAGGCAGGTGAATATGTACATACAGTATTGAGGTGTAAAGGCAGGTCATGACAAGGGGTGTAGAGAGGATGGGCAGGAAAAAAACAAGTAAAACATTACAAACAAGTTGAGCAAACGTCATGGTTGAAGATGACATTATTATCATCAGCTTCATATGGCGGTCTTTGTTAGTTCCCTTGTGTTGAAGAATTGATAACAAATTTTATTGATAAGGCATTCAAAGGATGTTTGCAATCGTAGGTGAAGCACTCAGCTTCTCTGTAGCCAGACCATATATGCTTTTAATAGATCATCAGCCCTTTCATTTTCATGAGCAAGTTGAGGTGCTTTTATTAATGCTCCTTTTTATGTGATTATATGGCTCTTTAGAAACACAGGTAACTTTCACGTTCTCAGGATGGAAGCAAACCCTCAGAGAAAAGAAAAAAAAGATCACTAATGGCTTACTTTATGAATTGTTCTCAGCATTAAAATCATTGACAAACACAGACTCGCGTTGCGTTTTTAGAAGAACCTAACGAGACTGTTCACTGAGCTTCCCAGTCATGGGAATTAAAGAAGTCTGCATATGATTTTTAAAAACTGGCGTAATATGAGACTCTTCCATTGAGGTAAACATTAAAGCTCCATTAAAAACACAGCTTTGAATTAACTGATACATCTGAGAAGATACAGTTTACATTATAGATTCTTGTTAACTACTTAGATACATTTTATGTTTCAAAGTTCTGAATATTTTGTTTGTAATTAGTTAAATATTAATAACTTACAATAAGATCTGTGTATTACTAGCAGAATATGTTTTGTCAGTGAATGTACACTTAGGCATATGAAAAGTATATAAAAATAACGTTTCAGTAAAAATCTGTTTGGAACAGGTTTGGAACATTTTGAATATGATTTGGGGAACAAATTTAAGCTCAGAAAAAATATTTCAGTAAGCAGCAGAATACTAAATGCATCTACAGTTATTTCAATAGTTATGACATTAATTGCTTGGATACAGTAGCTATATCTGCAGTGTTATTAGTGCTGCTGGCTGAAAGGATTAAAACATGTAACTTGCTGAATTGTTGGGCGAATAAATCGTAATTTGTGTCTGCAACTAATTGCAAAACCAAAATGACACAGCAAAAATATCCCTTGATCCTAGAGCTGGGCTTAAACACCATTACTGATGTGGTTGTATTGCACTGGCATTAATAAGGCAGTTAATGGTCCTATTGATTTAGGGCAGAGAAGATAAATGGGGAAAGCTATGTATGAGCATGCTTGTTTTAAGGAAGCAGGCTGAGGTTTTCCAAAGCACTCCTCGGTGTTTTATTTGTGTGTTGCCTCTGCAATAATTGTGTGACCATCCAAGGGCAAGCACATGTTCCCTTTAAAGTAATGAAGTCTTTTAACAGAACCAAAACTTAAAAATTAAAAGCTAGGTTTCAGGGTGATGAACACACACACACCCCCTCTTTTTTTTTTTTTATTACTGGAAGGTTTTTCTGTTGAAAGAAAAGAGAAAATATGTCTTCTATTGAAAGTGCATAGTAACGTTCCATTCCTTATGTACCTTGGGAAACATCCCAATAGCATAAATTGTTTGCTTCATCTCCTACAAATTATTTTTAAAAACCCTAGAAAACCTTCACAGTAATTTATCTGCTAATTTCACACATCATTTAAAAGGGGTTTAAAAGCCTTGCAGTCCGAGTTGGTTAAATCAACATAATTCACTCCTAGAAGATTCTGTGTCACAAAGGATGTAGGGCTATTCATGTAAGATATGCATTCCACTATATTTTTTATTATTGGTTGTATAGTACTGAGCGTTTCTTTTTGTATTGCTGGCAACTGAATTTTTATTAGCTCTTCTACACTTCTATAACCTTTGTGGCCTAATTTGTTGTCATCTGACTTCCTGTCATTGTCTGCAACCCTGTGTCATCAACCTTTCCATGGAATATCAGGGAACGCAACAGGGGAAGACTGAAGAAAGACATATCGTAGAATCGTTAGATGTGGAAGGGACCCTAAAGATCATGGAGTTCCAACCCCCCCTGCCATGGGCAGGGACACCTCCCACTAGAGCAAGTTGCTCGAAGCCCCATCCAGCCTGGCCTTGAACACTCCCAGGGATGAGGCATCCAATATACATACTCTCTGTCTATATATGTGTGTACTATATGTTCTATAGCATATATAGTGTACATAGTATACTATACTATAAATATATATGCTATTATAAACACAAAGTATGGGGTTTATATAATTTATAATGAAGCTCCTTTTTCCACAGTAGGAAGGCAGAGGAGGAATAATTAGGGAAATGGTATATTTGCAAAAGCTTGGTGGAATAAGGTTGTGTGAACAGATGTGTCTGGGTGGATGAGTGTAAAAGAAATAGAAGTGGTGTATGGGTACGTGCAACTGGTGACAAAACATATAGTGCCTATTTGAATGGGAGTATTTGCATGCATAAGAGAGTCTTGGCTCATGAAAATGAGCTTTGTGTTTACAACAGTCATCAAAAGATATTCCTTTATTCTAAGTCATCTACTAAGTGGTATCAGCTACTGTTTTGCTCCACTAATGTTCCGGTCTCTTTATAGTACTTTTTCCATGTTCAGGTAGTCATATATTGCTTTAAATGCTTTTAGCACAGCATCATTTATTGACAGAAAGTAGTACTCCATAATTTTTACATATTTGGTAGTCACTGTAGGTGCGTTCACACAAATCAAGTAGTGAGGTCAGATGTTTTCTTTCATCTGCTTGTTGCATCTATTTACTGAGGAAATGGCACCAAATGAAATTTGGCACATGCTTAATCCTTAAATCACCTCAGTCCTCACTAGAGGAATGTGCTGAGCATCCCCAGTGCACTGACTTGTTTTCCTCTTGCTGTGCCATACAAGTTCAGCCTGCCTGGAATGCAACATTTCTGTCCTGAGTGGGAGCCATAGCCTGAAGAAAAGTAAGTCCCAGCTTCACATGCAGAAATCTTGTAGAAGGATTTCCAGCTGCAGTTTAGGGATAAGAACAGACTCACGTTGGATTTACATAGTTTGACCCTAACTACACTGACTTAACTCTAAAATAGTGTTTTAAAACTTCAGGCATGCAAAAGATCACATCTAAAAATTCTGGGAGAGTTTTATCAGAACATTTGAAAGATGAAGGAAAATGAGGGAGGTTTGGTGATAAACATAACTCCTGAACTCGTAACTTAAAACTCAATCACCATTTTGTGAAACTTGACTTGAGCTTAATTTGCAGTGCCTTCTGTAACATTGTGCCTTGCAATATGTCCTGTGTTTGATTGCAAGTTGTGTACAGCTCCGTGAATAATACTGTTAAAAAAAAATGAAAGAGACATTGCAAATTTTTAAGTGAAAGATGGGATTGAGTTTCAGTTTCTGTTTCTTCGTGGTTTTCCTTTTTTGGCCCTGCTTTTGGTTTATAAGTGAAGCTGAAAACTCCCAAATCACTGGATTTCTAAAGCTGCAATTCAGACTTCTTCTTTTCAGTATTTGAGGGTGATTTGAAGTTGACAGCTAAATGCATCTACGTTCAGCTTACTAACACCATCCTGCATTCGGGTGTGAGTTTTACCTTTAGTATGTTTATTGGTTTGTGAACTGTGCCTGAAGACTGTGGGGGATAGTCTTGGGGTGGAAGGGATGGAGCAGTAAAGGCGTAGCAGCCCCTGTATTAGCACCACTTGTGATTTACTTTCTGTTTCATGTCGGGCAGGGCAACAGCTGCCCTGTTCCGCTATCCTGCATGTAGCGCTGTTGTATATGCATTTGTCTTTCTCTGTCCAAGGGATTGTCCAAACCCCAAGTAATCTGATGCAGTACTCCAAGTACAGATACTATTAATTAAGCAGTAAGAGGAAGAACCTTGTCAGGAAAAAACCAGGCGTTCTTGATGTTTCCCATTCCTCTGACACAGTAGTGGCAACGTCACGCTGAAAGACCAGATTGTAAACAATATCAAATGCTAGCAATATTTTCTTCAAAATGAAATGAAAAATAAAAATTAAAGGAAACCCCACTGTAAACAGAGTCAATACAAACTAATAATTCATTTTTCCTGAAAGGCTTGATGAATGAATTATTTATCTACCACTTGCCACATAACATTGTGAACAGTTGAGTTTGAATATCCCTAACCAAGACAAAAGCAGGGTGTGAATCTCAGAATCTTGCAAGGACTGCAGGGAGGAGAACAAGGATCCGACAAAGGTTATAACATAAGGGATCTGTTAATGAGACTACTCTGCTTTGCACTCTTGTATTGACTCACATATAAGACTTTGTCCTCTGAATGCTGCAGTAAATGCTGGGTATATACTTAGTACTTCAAAGGCTGCACTTTTAATTAGCGTATATATTTGTTATTGTCGTTAGTAGCAGTCATCCTTTCTGCTGTATGCATGTTCATCCTAATGATGGTCTAAAGGGAAAAAAAAATAGTAGTCCATAAGAGAGATGTAGATAATAGAAAATGCGAGCTGTACCTGACACAGCCAGTTCCCAAACAATTCTACAGCATAAGTAGATGCCTGGTCTCTCTTTGCCTAAGATAACCCTTTGAGATACAGAAGCTGTGCTCAGCCTGGCAGTGCCTTTGTGAACGAACTTGCTTTCTTTTCCTTTGAAGAGAAACTTTCCTGTGGGGTTAGGCCAGATCAGAAGCCAGATTATGTGTTTTGGTGAACACAATTACAACATTAGGTTAAACACAAAGTAAGGACCTGATAGGACTGCCTTAATGGAGGGTGTTTGCATCAGATTCATCATTCGCTATCAGGTAATTGTGAAATTGCTTTAAGCCATAACAACAACACTCACCCCTCCCTCATCCTCCAGTTCAGTTCCTCTCCTTTAAAGTCCCTGGGGTCATGACCCACCTGGAGGCCAAATATGTGGTATCTGGTGTACTGAATAATCTGATTATATTTTTACTAGCAGAGCCTTCAACTAAAAGTGTAGTTCTAGCTCCCAAAAGCTATTGGGTAAGTTTGCTTTCTAGAAGTTACTTTTTTTTCATTTGTATATGAAGGACCATAGTCACCTATTTTTCTGACTAAAAGTGGGTACTGTTTACTGTACTTACACACTGCAAATCTGCTGGACCTGAGCTCTGGTTCTTCTGAACAGCCACTGTCATGTTTCTGCACAGATCTTTTGAAACTTGGATGACCACATGAGACAAGATTATTTGCTTGAATTAACAAGACTTTCTTGTAAATTCAAGTTATGGGGTTGAAAAAGTAATCAGAATTTCCCAGGGTCCTTCACCGCACAGTTAAGTAATGTTATGCTAAAATCAATCATCTTTGAAATTTTCCTTTTTATTACTTCCATTTCTGTCTGCTTTGATGGAAGCTTCCAGAAATTGTAGTTTTGCTTTTCATAATGAATGCCTATATTTACTTCTTTATTAAAGCCTGTGGCATTAATACTTCCTCATTCAGGGTCAGCTTAGTGGAATTTTGTGATTGCCTTGTTCATGTGTCTTTGTAAGGACCCAGATTGAGATGTGAGGGCTGCCTTCTGGCTCTATTGTAAGGCAGCTCTCAAACTCCAGCAAATCTCATAGTTAATCCTCCAGTTTAGTCAGTGATGGCCCACTGCAAAGCAGACTTGAAGCAGGCTTAGGAAATCTGCTTTGAAGAAGCATAGCAGCAGTGGAGATGTACTGGGTAGTAATCATGATGCCTTAGTATCTGGAGCTTTGCAGAGAAGAACCCTGAAAGGGATTGAGCCTAGAGGTGCAGGTCCTTAATGTTAGGAAATTCTCTTCTTATTTCATGTTTTGCTGCAGATTTAATGTTGAAATTATTCAATTTTAAAAGTGTCTTCTAGTCTCTCTGTAGAAAGTTTTAAGGACATGAAACAGAGATTGTCTGCCTGAGCGGTGATGTTGGTGAGGTAAAGAGGGGCAGCCTGGAGAGCGGCTGTGGTCAAACTGAACCTTCTTCCCTGGCGAGGTCCGGGGGAGGAGAACGTAGAGCAGCAAATTTTACCATACCTCTATACTCTGCATAATCACATATTATCATTCTGCAGAGTCCAATCCAAAACACAGCTCCAAAGTTTACTAAGAGGAACAGGCAATTTACGAATTGCACTGCTATCCGGTGGTGCGGGTGAAGGGAAGGGTGTGGAAATGGCTTGTCACTGGGAATCTAACCAGCTCTGCGCTAGCCTTGCTGCAATTAGTCTGCGTGTAGGTGCAGAGGGAATTATTTACCCCCAGATCAGACCTCCTGCCCACCGGGAACCCCTCAGTGCACCCAAGCGGGCTGTGTGGTGTAGTTTGGTGTGGTGTGGCCGGGTACAGGACTGTGGGGGTGAGGGTGAGCGCCGATGCGGCGGTGCTGGCAGGAGGAAAACAGGCCTGTGAGACCAGAGAGGAGCTCCTCACTCACCTCCAGCTCCCCTTTTCTCTGATGCTGTGTCAGATCATCTCAGCTGCACTCAACCTGGGACCATCTTTCCCCCCGCACCGAATCTTAACAGCGAGAGTGCAGAATTTTAGGGAGCGCTTGCCTCAATCTCACTCTAGAAAGCACCAGGGTTTATTTTGTGCTGGTTTTACTAAAGAGCCTCTTACAGGAACGTAGGGTAGATGTACTATTTGGGTAACTTTTTTTTATTACTGAGCATTAATTTATTTACATTCAAATCGCTGGTTTTGGTCACATTAAATGCAGGTCTGGCAGGTACATGAGCACATTTAAAGCAGGGCACGGCGTGGTTCTGCCGCCCTCCCTGCCAGCCCTGCCGCCGTGCCTCCCGTTGATGCCGGGAGGAGGAAGCGAAGCGCTTCCTAATCCTAATTGCAGCAGGCATTTAGGGGCGTAGAATCAAAAGCAGAAGCGTTAAGGCATCAATAACCTTGAATGGGTGCTTTTGGGCAGGTGAGATGAGCATGGCACAGCCCGAAGCGGCCAGCACCTCGCTGGCGGAGGGTCTCTCTCCCCCCCTCTCGGGGGGGGAGCGCCTCCTGCTCCCTTGAACTCCAAATGAGGCCCAGCTGCCCTAATGGCCCGGGGCGGTGTTAGGAAATCAGCTGCCCGGTGCTGGCTCCCTGCCGCCGCTCGCCGGGGCTCCTGCTTCCCCCGCCGCAGCCCAGCAGCAGGACCCGCCGGCCGCTGCCGCTCCGGCACTCAGCCCTCCCGGCGCCTCCTCCTGCCCCCCGCATCATGCACAAACGCGTCCCCGACGAGCCCTTCTCCTCCTCTGCATCCGTGCTGCAGACACCAGCGCTCGTACGAGTTGCTTTTCTTTACTGGGCGTTTCCAATCATGTTTGGTTTCGCTGGGCAAACTAGAAACGTCCTCCGGTAATATTAACCAACCTTCTCAGGGAAATGCAGAGCAGCCCCCATCCACAAGCGAGTCCCTCTGTGAAGGTTCCAGGGCGGCAAATGAAATAGCCTTGGCTGGCCAACGGGTGCTCCTGTTTTTTTTCCTGTGTGCGGACCATATTTCATTAAGTTTCCCATCCAAGTGAAACCGGTGTGCAGAGCTTGTGTGCGACGTGCAGATGTAGAAAATGGGGAGGATGAAGAGAGTTCAGGCAGACGATGTGCTCTGGGAATTGCAAATTTTTGGCTGCCTAAAGATTGATTCATATTTATTATGGTAATTTCAGTGAAGTCTTTTCATTTTAGTGCAGTTCTGAAATCCTACCTTAAGCATGTTTTACCCGTTGTAAAATTCCATAGCACAGAAATTAAACTTTATAGAGTGCAATTTAAAGATACAATAGCTTGCTGTGATTTTACTGATATTTATGGGCATTTTCAGTCACTTAGCTGTTTTTCATCAATTCTTTGTTCAGAGGCACCCGACAAGGTTTAGTGTACTGCAACCTTCAGTATGCTTCAGCATAACTTTTTTTCCAACTCACTTTGTAGCTGTGTGTTTGTCCACACCCCCTGCCATTTCCAAATGTAATGAAAGCTTACAGAGTGAAAAAGAATGTGAAATACTTTATTGCTGAAATACCTGAATGTGTCGCATTAAGAAACTGTGTTTTATTGTCTCTGGTTAGAGTAGGGAAATGCTGTAGCCCTAAAATTTATTAAAAGCAGGTCCAAGTCAAAGATGAGGAATTCTTTGCCCAAAGTTGTACAAAATCTCTGACTGAAGAGGGAACTGAGATTCTCTCTCAGGCTGGAGGTGAGTAATTAAATAAGACTTGCATGTTCCAGTAGTATAGTAATATTTAGCTCTTTGATATTTGTCTATACCAGTGTAGATCTCAAATGCTGCTATAAGCAAGCAGCTGTCACCATTATTGTCCTTTTACGGGCTGCCCCGAGGACCTTGAGCAACCCAGTGATAAAGCAGGAGTGGAACTGTAGGTTTTCTAAATGCCAACTTATCTTCTTGGCCAAGGTCTCTTCCTGGTCATAGGGCTAGGTGACATCTAGTGAAGGGAAGTACAAAGATAACATTAAAAGGTTTTGTACTTCTCTATCTATTGATTTAACTGGGGAAAAGCTATCTCTGTTGAAATAAAATTCTACGAAAATGTAATCTTTTATTCAGCATATTGGAAACTGTTGGATTGCTGTTTCTTTGGAGCAAACCTCACATGGTATGATTATCCAGCAAAGTGGAGAGCTTCTTGTTTCAGTGAGTCTTCCTCAGTGCATCCTGAAACCTCCCATGGACATCCTGCTGTTAAATGTGCTCACTTGAGAGTCTGTATCCTAATGCTGTGGGCACAGTTGTAGCAGGCTGTGGGCTGTCTAATGTCACACAAGGAGCACTAATGATCTGCAGCTTGAGTATTTAGTGAAGTTCCTAAATTTGTCATTCATATAAATGTTAATTGTCAAAGCAGATATTGAAAGTATTGTTCTCTGTATCCTAGTATAAAGCGTAATATAAAATAAAACAAATTCATAGCATTTGCTGTGTATGGTTTGGATGTTACTTATTTCTCTCTTCTTTTTTTACTTATTATCTTTTGTTGTAAGTATGATTAGATCATTAGTTACATGGATCAGACCACATGTAAGTCATAGTATTATATTGAAGATAAGAGGTGAAGACCCTAAAAATGCAGAGAACTGACCTTCTATCTAATTTAATTAATATTAGCAAGAAGAAAAATTCAAGTTATTGGATGTCTCTGTGTATTATTTCTCTGCAAATGATGGCATACTGACAAGTAAAATAATGTGAACACATTATTAGACAAGTAGTGATGAAGCAAAATTTGATGTTTTTAATTTTCAGTGTTATGCACCCTGCTGCAGTGTACTCTGAAAATCAAAAAAAAAGACAATATTAATGATTTTATCTGCCATCCGTTCAGTTTTACACCAGGCAGGTTCTTGAGGCTGTTGAGAGGCCGTGTATGCAGAAGACACAAAGCAATGTGTTGGAAATGTGCTAAAAGCTGTTACTGAAACAAGAGGATTCAGTCTCCCAGATTGAGGGAGGAATGTGAACGTGCAGTACTAGTTAGAAGTGTTATTTTCATAGCATACTTTCTTACTAACTTTATATCACTGTCATGATGGACTTTATAGAGACCTCAGTCTTCATTTGTAAACTGGTCTGCATATGCACTTTCCCACCCCCTTCTCAGCTGTTTTCTTTATGTTTTTAGATCATGGGGAATTCATATGCAGGGCAGCTAAAATCTGCCCGTTTTGAAGAAGCTCTTCATAACTCTATAGAAGCTTCGCTGAGATGCAGCAGCGTTGTCCCACGGCCGATCTTCTCACAGCTGTACCTGGATCCTGACCAGCCCCCTTTCTTGCCGGAAGGTAACCATGAAAGTATGGCACATTTCAATTGTTGTTTTTTCTGTGAGAAAAGGGTGGGATACGTTTCATTAAAAAACCAGAAAGCTGCACAGTTCATTGTGTGACATAAAATCTGAATCTTAGGCCTCGTTAAGGAGAAGGGGTGTAATGCTGGGTATTTTATTGGAGATGGATGCAAGTACTGTTGAAAAGTTTGGTTTATGTTTTTTGGATTTTTTTCATTTCTTGCTCAGACGTGAAGCCAAAAGTAGAAGAGTTGGATAAAGAGTTAGTACATCGCTATTCACAAAATGGAAACCTGGACTTTTCTACCAACCAAACTGTTAATGAAATGGAAGACGAAGAGGAGGATGAAGACTTGTCAGATTCAAGTAGTCCACCAATCCCATATTCACAAAAACCTGCCCCGGAAGGGTCTTGCACTACTGACGGTTGGTGTCTGTTCTTTTACATGTGGGATCTTTACAACTAATTCTCGGTATAATGCATAGTCTCTAAAGTTAGGAACTCTTGAGCTAGGAAGCCTGGAAATACATATTATAGTCAAAGTCTTAAATATGAGAAAATGTGAATTAAAAGGATTAGGACTTCTTGGATACAGGAACTGTGTCCAGGTCTGGGCTCCCTAGTTCAAGAAGGACAGGGAACTCCGGAGAGAGTCCAGTGGAGGGCTACAAAGATGGTCAGGGGACCAGAGCACCTCCCTTATGAGGAAAGGCTGAGAAACCTGGGTCTCTTTAGCCCGGAGAAGACATGACTGAGAGGGGACCTCACCAATGCTTATAAATATCTAAAGGGTGGGTGTCATGAGGATGGGACCTGACTCTTTTCAGTGGTGCCCAGTAACAGGACAAGGGATAATGTGCACAAACAGGAACACAAGAAATTCCACCTGAACGTGAGAAAAGTCCTCTTTAAGGATGGCAGAGCACTGGAACAGGCTNAGATGGTCAGGGGACCAGAGCACCTCCCTTATGAGGAAAGGCTGAGAAACCTGGGTCTCTTTAGCCCGGAGAAGACATGACTGAGAGGGGACCTCACCAATGCTTATAAATATCTAAAGGGTGGGTGTCATGAGGATGGGACCTGACTCTTTTCAGTGGTGCCCAGTAACAGGACAAGGGATAATGTGCACAAACAGGAACACAAGAAATTCCACCTGAACGTGAGAAAAGTCCTCTTTAAGGATGGCAGAGCACTGGAACAGGCTGCCCAGAGAGGTGGTTGAGTCTCCTTCTTGGGAGATATTCAAAACCTGCCTGAACACAGTCAGGTTGTGCAGCCTGCACTGGGTGAACCTGCTGTAGCANAATATCTAAAGGGTGGGTGTCATGAGGATGGGACCTGACTCTTTTCAGTGGTGCCCAGTAACAGGACAAGGGATAATGTGCACAAACAGGAACACAAGAAATTCCACCTGAACGTGAGAAAAGTCCTCTTTAAGGATGGCAGAGCACTGGAACAGGCTGCCCAGAGAGGTGGTTGAGTCTCCTTCTTGGGAGATATTCAAAACCTGCCTGAACACAGTCAGGTTGTGCAGCCTGCACTGGGTGAACCTGCTGTAGCAGGGGGTTTGGCTAGATGATCTCCAAAGGTCCCTTTCAACCCCTACCATTCTGTAATTCCGTGATAAAATCCAATGTATTATTTGAAAGCCGAGGGTAAGACTCACTGTGGCACTCAGTTTCAGTAAGCCACTTATTTTCTGTGGTCATCATCAAACACAAGTGTTTACGTTTTTGCCTTTATCCCTTCTGAATGCAGCTTACATGAGCATGTTTACCCTCTGTAACAAGGTACCACCGGTTTCCCTGTAACACAAAGGCTGGCTGCTATGGAAAGCTGGGGAATATTGGGAGAATTTGTTATTCACACAGAAGTGTGTTTGCTATCCTTTGGAGGCTTGTAAATTGGCAGGAGGAGAGAAGAAAGTAAAAAACAATGTATTCCTAGGAAGGTATTCTAGGTTGAGGACAAGTATCAACAAAGGCTGCAAAATTTGTGGAGAGAAGGAGCAGTTCTGATCCCTTCTGTTAAAGAAATGTAAAATAAACTGGGCAGGTTGCAAACAAAACCCAACAGGGTGGTAAGAGGGAGGAGTTCGATCTACAAGGCTCTTTGCCTACCAGGACAAAAACTGAGACAACATATTCTTACACCTTCAAAATATGTCAAGGATAAAACACTAAGGAGGAAGAAGGAGCTGATCATGCCAACAAGGGCCTGCAGAAGTGTAATGGATGCATAAAATGGTTGTGAATGTGTTCAGGTTAGAGGTTCTTTAATTATTGGTGATGTGGTTCTGGACCAGCCTGCCAGTGGTGGGAGCAGGGCTTAAAAACCTTACCTGACTCCAGGGTCATCATTCATTCGATTGGGAAAGACCTTTATATATGACATCAAGAGATATTTATTTCTTAGTCTGACTCATGTGTTCTGGTGATCCCTGGTTGCGCTTGCATGCCCAGACAAAAATGGTAGTTGTGAGTTTTCAGATAAAGGTCTGTGGTTTTCCTTGAGAGGTGACCTTTCATCCATGTGCAGACTGCTCTGTGTTCTCCAGTGCCTTTGCCTCCTTTGCCCAGCACTGCTTTGTAAGTCTGCCCTGCCTGACATGGCACTGCAAGGAGGTGCTCAGCTGTGAAAACTCACTCTGTGCTGTGCCTGCATAGTGCATGTCACGAGGTGATGCCTAGTTACGCTATAGTTTCATAATAGATGTAAATATATGCTCATATATATATATATATATATATATGTAATAGTGTGCTTTTTAGTATGTCCTGGAAAAAGATGACCTACCAGTGGCAGTTCTGTGTTTTGATTTTTACCCAGAATTCTTTTATGATCAGAGCACCCTAGAAGAAAGTTTCCAATGTTACATCCACAGAATTTTAGGCTTGTTCATTACTCTTTGTCAAGTTTACTGTTCTGAATTTACAAAATCTGTTTCACTCTTCAATGCTGTTCTCAAGGAGCTGCTTTAAGGGAAGAGTATTTTTGTATGTGGGAAAGGAAAGGAGAATACTTTTTAAAAGTGCGGCTAATAGTCTGTGAGGGCAGTTTTACACAAGTGTTTGAAACACCCAGGTTCCCAAGCGTTCATGCTGCAGACCGTATCGTAGCAAGATATTAATCTGATAGCTCATCTTTCATCTCATGAATATGCCCTTCCAGAGATGTAAGACGGGATCCCTGCCATTGTTTACATCTGTTATCTTAGTTATTTAATTACAAAGATAAATAACATTAGGAAAATCTTAAAGAATACTGATAGACTAATTGAAGTCACTGTAATTGTTTGGACACTTTAAGCTGAGTATGTATTTAATTGCTTATCCAAGAGCAAAATATTAGTACTAGAACCTGCAGTTCATGGCTCTGCTTGCTGTAAATCCTGTCTCCTGCCTTTTAGCACAGATGGGGTGAATTTTTTTTCCCTTTTCAGGTATTTTTGTTGTTTGCTGGTTCTGAATTCAGGATTTTTGCCATAACCATTGTATTATTTTCTGTGTTGACTGGTTCTTTTAGGGAGATGGCAGAGCTATCATTGACAGTAGGTGCAGAAAGTAGATCTTAGTGCCTTTATTCATCAGTTAAAAAAATAAGTGCCTCACAAGTGACAGTTTGTTGGATGTTCCTTCTCAGCTGGCCATAATACAAATACCTTAACTTTCCTGTTAGCCTATTGCAAAGAGCAACTGCATTTGCCATTGGTCCTATTAATCATGAAAGTAAAGACTTTGTAATCGAGAAGAATAATGGTATTTGGGGGGTTCACTTATTTTCTGGGGTTTTTCTTTCTGCTCAGCACAAACTTTTATAATTAACTTCCACCTTCCATGAAAATAAGGTTTCAAGAAAAATAGCTCTTCATGTTCATACAGGCACCTGAAATACCCAACAAAATAATACAAGAAGCTGTTCTGAACCACTTGTTTGCTGTAGCTTTGAAACGGGCTATTTCTGATTTGTGGAGTAGCATTTTATGCAAGCTGTGGGAAACACAATAGTAACACCTTTCTTTTGTTAGTAAATCCTCAATTTACCTGGTGCCTAAAGAATGGCTAAGGTAGTTTCAGAGGCAATTAGGTAAGCAGGTACTTAACACCTGATCAGTTACTGTGAGCTTACAATAGCAAGTGACAGTGACCAGTAATTCATATGTAATTCTTGGAAGCTAATTCCTTATGCAAATACCCCATTTATTGCAGTACAACAAGGGGCTGGTAACCCATGTTGAAACCACTTCTTGTTACTGGTTGGGAAAGGGCAAATATGTACAAATTTAATTATTAAGAAGATTCCAGTACTTGTGTGTATCAACAGTTGTGAGGGTACATTTTCATTTTCAGGAAGATGAGACTGGATTAATTTAAATGAAGCGACGTTAGGGAATGCAAATGTGCTTCTCTAAAGCAAAACCTAATGAATTTGCTTTCAAAGAAATGCAGATAATGCCTGTAAGAGCTATTTGTTATTCTTTTTTTGGCTGCTCTTGGTATTTGCAAATCTCTAAATGGAATATAAATGACTGTTCTTTATTTAAAACAAAGCTGAAATCCTTTGCGAAGATGATTTTTTTTTAGTGGAACAGCTCTGCTGTGGGCTTTTACTTCTTATAATTAGACAGACATTGATAAAAAAAAATATTAAAAGAAGACAGTTTGTTTTAGTGGCACGTGGTTTTCTCTTTTTCATACTTAGATGCTTGTGAAAGGTAAGTGTGACACCGAAGTGCCAATCCTTTTTCTTGAGACCTGTATGTGTTAGTGCTGCTTGACATAGAAATTTAGGTGCAAATTCAATTATAAATGAATAGCTGTGAAATGTAAATGGATTTTGCATGTTCTAAATCTTAAACATGGGCAGCACAAGTTCTGCTTGTACAGAGACATCATGCTTGTTTTTCCTGATGTGGAAGTGATACTCTATCACAGATGATTAAATATCAATGCAAAATCAGACAAAACAGAGAAACAGAAGTTTGTGTTCTATGCTTGCTTGCTAGCCAGAAAAAGACAATGTAGCAGAGACTGGGGTTCATCCCGCCTTCCTCTCCCTACAGTCAGTTACTTGCTTCCAAATTAATGTGTCTTGCATGGAATTTTATCAGTTTAAAAAAGCAGCAGGAACTTAAAACTAGAAGGGTTGCATCCCAGAAAGGCAAGGGAAAGAAGGCTAATGAAGGGCTCCTGAGTATACCATCTGCTTGTCTTTGAAGGAAAATTCAAGACTTTGACTGCATAGAAGCAGATTTGCATTCTCTCCAAATCTCCTGGTGGAAGGGAGCCCCAGCTGTACCTGGCCAAACTCCATGACTTGTTGCAAGAGAACAGCCCCTGGAGGCTCTGAGGGTCTGTCTGTGCTGCCCCTCTCTTGCTGCTCAACTGCCAAGATCCCTTTCCCATCCACAGAAGGGCAGCCAGAGGAAGCTACTTTCAGTGTCAGCCCTTGTTACTTGTCTCCCTCCCTCAGAAAGTGAGGTTTAGGCAGTTGCCCGTGGGCTCTGCTGCCTGTTTGTCAGGAAGCTGGTAGCTTTGGAATAGAGATATCCTGAAGATACTGAATTTCAGCAAGATTTGTGAACTTCAGGAGCTGGTTAGATGACAACAGTGTCCCAAAACTAGTGTCCCCTGGGGCAGAAAAGTAATTATAGCTCTCCTCTTACACAGCCTGAACATCACAGAGGCATGTGCTGGCCAGCCAGTCAACACATACATACTTCTGATCCAGAGATGTTGCCAACTGAAGCAAGGGAGATTGTGCAAGGAGCGGGGGTCATGGAAGGGTTCTGAGAACACCTTGAGTGGAGTAAGAGAAGATACATAGGGTATATCTCAGGTGTTGTTTGCAGATTAGGCAGGATGTGGCATTTCTTCAGTATAGTCCTGCATATCCTAAATGGTGAGAAATATCAAGTATGTTCATATCAACAGTCTCTCAGGTAAGAGGCTTAAATCCGTCAGCAGACAGAGGTATGTTGGTTTGTTTCAATGGGTACTGCTAAGATGCTACCAAGTAATGCTTATAAACTTATTACCATGTTGTTATGAGTTTCCCAGAATTTCCTTACACCTTCTCCTGAAGGGGACTCATGCAGAATGGTGATGTGCAGTTGCTCAAAGTGTAGCTGAAGCTCTTTTGCTCCCATCCTGGATGACAGCAGAGTCTCTCCTTCCATCTCAGGTGTTGTGGACTACTGGAGCATTTCTTCTCCTCACTGGGACATCAAAACTCTCAAGCATCCAAAGAGGCTCTAAGTTCCTCACGTGATATTCAGCCCTCGTGTGCTCTTTCTGAAAGCAAGTCCATGTCAAAACGTAACTGTTAACAGCGTTGGCAACCAGAACTTCACCTTCTTTGGTGTCCTAGTAGTTGAGTTGCTAACAATTCATTGAAAAGCCTCTTTTTAGTCACTGTTTGTGCTTCTGGGCATTTCCTGAAAATTTTTAGGTAGAAACAAGGCTAAAGAGGAATTGTGTAAAAGCACAGATTTAAATCTGACTTGAAATCTTGCTGCACTTGCTGTTTCATAATTCTTACCTACAGAATTCCTGTTTGCCCACATTGTCAGCCATGTGTGATTTTTCTATTTTAAATAGAGATTTAGGGTGGTATTTTCCAAAGCATGTCATCTACTCAGATTGCACTGAATGCCTAAATATTTAAGGCCAGTTATGAAAATTCTGGACATAGTACCCAAATGGGTATTACTATTTTGAATGTAAGGAAGTTTTGTTCCTGTATTTATGTGCAACTGTTTCTTTCTAAATTGCATTGAAATGTCTAGATAATAGCCTGGTGTAGCTATCCTTCCATTTGATTAGGATCAATAAGTTTCTAAGGAATACACCTTAAAAAGAGTTTAACATACTAAAACCAAATTGCATCTAATCAGAAAAAAACCTTTGCTTTAAATATGTAGTTTTAATGGTTTTCCCCTAAAACATAGATGACTTCTTATTGGTAAGTTATGGTTAAAATCCATTGATTTATAAATAAAAACTTCAGGCACTTCATTGTAATTCATTGGCTGGAAGAAAATATCTGTGAAGGTTGAACCCAAACTAGCCTTTAGCTCGAGTGAGCTGCTGATGGAACTGGGCTGACTGAGTAACTGACAAACTATTCAACCAAGAACTGGTTCCACACTTTGTGGGTGTAAGCACAAGACTGAACCTGTGTAGGACCCTGTTTTCAGCAAGCTCCTGCTTGCTGGGAGGTTTGTGCTCGATGACTCTGTGCATTCCACTTTGTGCATGCTCTTTGCCTCGTACAGTTCTGAGATAAAAACAAAACCAGTAAGTTTTCACCAGTTTTGCTGAAGTTTTAAACTCTGGGTTTTAGCATGGTAGTTAAGAGTGCAGACACACGTATTGATAGTGGTTGAGGTGGCTCTTGCTTAAGCTGTGATCACGTGTTTGGAGATGCTCAGTCAGTGTCTTTCCCCAGTGGTTTGACTTTTTTTCCTTACAATTCCTGTAACAACTATGGACTACTCAAATAATATTTTAAATTAAGTATAAGATACACACTAGTAGAAATCTTAAGAGTTATTACAATAATTTCAAATTTGGTCTGACGTGTTTGCTTTTAACACTCCTGTTTATGATTGTAATTATGATTTTCTTTATTTTGAAATATTGATTCATGCAGATGCAGAGACATGCTGTCTCTGTTGTGGTAGTTCTATGGTTGTAGTGGAAGAGAGATGTTCAGTGGGTAAATGTGTGATGTCATTGGACATCCTGAAGTAGGGGGGGTTTCCACCAGCTGCTGCTGGGAGAGGGGTGAGTCCAGACTGTAGCACTGATCTTGCAACTGGAGAAGTGAGAATTGGAGGGGGAACACAAGAGTCTGGTTCTTCATAAAATTTGGTAGTTATTTCATTGACTTCTCCCAAAGAGCAATCAGAAAGCCCAGTGTGATCGTAGCCTTTCCTGTGGAAGAAGCCACACGACTGTTGCTTTCTGTTATACCTGTCATTTCCTAACTTGAAAGTAGAAATTACTCAATACAAATAGTATGATGGAGCTGTACAGAAGAGCGATTTAGATCCCTCTAAGTCCAGTGTTGAAACAGATGAAAGTCTTTGAATGTTATTAATTTACTTAGTTCACTTAGTTTAAATTACTTTTAGTAATTTAACTTAGTTAAATTTTATTAGTTTAAATAGTAACTTAGTTTAAATAACTTTGAAGTTGGCTTTCGTTTGAAAAAAGTTTGGACCAGCTGGACTTGCAGAGGTCCTGTAATTGCTCTAAGCTGTCCCACACAGCCTTTCAAATATCCCCGTGGGTGGCTGCCAAGCTCACACTGAGTCCTGAGCTCCCAAGGGCCCTGTTGTGGTCCCTGGCCACAGCTCTGGGCTGCCCTGCCGTGCTTTTTTGTGTGTCCTAGCCTGCCGTCTCCTCGCTGCAGTACATGGAACAGCAGAAGCTCGCTCCAGTCCCCAGTTTTGCCCACGTCTGTCACTGGCTTTAGCCCTTCGTTGACCAGAAGCCCAAGAACCAATGTTATGTTATTTTGTGCACATATGTGCATTTGGGTAGGAAATAAATTCATTGGAGACTTGCAATCATGCAGTCCATTGAGACTTCAAGATACTCAATGGGAGACTCACAGAAAAGATTCTGTACATCTCTAAAATCAGTGAATTTTGCTTGCTGGTATTCCTAAAATGTATAGACAAGGTAAAAATTAGATTTTAAAATGTTTTTCTTTTAGTAGTCAGTACTAAACTTCAGTCATCAATTTTTATCATACCTTTCTATTACTTAATGATGTTTATGTACCAGTGCCAGCCTGTTACAAGAAACAAAACCAAAATTGGTTCTCTTAAAAAAACCTGTAAACTAAAATTTGCCAAAGAAAAAATATTCTTTGGGATATTTTAAGAGCTGTTTTATGTTATAGAACCAACAACTCCCCTTCTTATTTTGATTTTTTTTTTTAATGGATTTTGAGACATTTGATGTCTAGTCTTCAGAGGCTTATGTCTGTTCTCTGCCTGAATGTGTTCAGGATCTCTTTACAATAGTGTTTCACGATTGCCTCTGAAATCCTGAGCAAGTGGATCTGATGAGATGCTATCTCCGTTTCCTCCGTTTCCCTTGAAAGGGATATATTTAAAAGCTGCAGCTACAGCATCAAGTTGTGAAGCCCAACTTGCTTTTAGAACTGATAAAAAGAGGAAAAATAAACAAAACCTTTTGAAGATTTATAATTTCTTTTGGTTTATTTTTTAGGTTTTTGTCAAGCAGGCAAAGATTTACGGTTAGTATCTCTGTGCATGGAGCAAATTGATATCCCAGCAGGCTTCCTGTTGGTAGGAGCCAAATCTCCCAACCTTCCTGAGCACATTCTAGTCTGCGCTGTGGACAAGCGGTTTTTGCCAGATGATCATGGAAAAAATGCACTTTTAGGTAAGAGATTATTTTTTTTCCCTTTGTACCATAATAATTCAGAGGAAAAAGTCGGTTCAAAATTATCTAACATCCTTTCAACTAATAATCCTTTATTAGAACTATGTTGAGGAGAGGCTTGTTTTTATTAAATTAAATCTGTAGCCGAACCTGCCTGAAAAGCCCATTTAAAAGCAAGTCTCTGATTCCCCAATTAACCACAATCAAAGCTTGGTGATTTCTGTGTGGGCGGAAGTGAATTGCAGCCCTGGCATTCTAAATGTGAACTATCCACATACTCCTTATCTCTGCTGATGCTTACAGCATTTTCATTTAAGAAGAAATATGTTTATGCAACTGTGGAAAACAAGCTATCTATTTTCTGTGGATAAGGGGACAAATTCTGCCCTTGGCTCCACCAGGAACATTGTTCTCAATAGGAGCTCTGAGGGCAGTTTGGCTCTCAAAATCTAATACACAGGGGAAAAAAGCATTTACGTCATAATTGGTTACATGTATGAGCTTCAAAATGTTAATACAAGGATGCTTCTTGATGATTGAAAGCAGGCATGTGTGCACCTAGATTTCCTGCCTGCCTCACAACTGGTACACGTTTTAACAGGCAAGTAAAAATGATTTAATGTATTTTGGCTCCTCCAACCTATTTTGAATTTACTCTCTCATTTCTCCCTCCATTCATTGTGCCACCTAAAGACCTTTCAACAGGGAAGAAATTAGAGTGAAGCATAAATACCAAATCCCCTGATTTAAACACATGGCTCAAATTCTGGTCCAGACCAGCAATATTTTGCATAACTATTGAAAACACCTCCTTTTTGTACTTATGTGCTTTATTGTTATTTCTGCCTTAAACCCATTTGCCGTGCTATTACACGCTGTAAACCTTTGGGCCTAGGGTGGAAAACCCACTGGCTTGAGTCAGATGGGAGCTGTGGGGTAACATGCCCCTGCTGGGTATGGCTGGGGACTTGGCATCCTGGGGAACTGGTATGTACTGCCATCCTCAGAGGAGCTGCTCTCTCACTGAGCAGGGGAGGTGTCAAGAGCTGATCAATAAGAGCTGTCTGATAGACAGACAGATGGTGTTTAGTCTGATTAAATGTAGTACTACCTGTCTTTGTTGGTAAGCCTTCCTCTCCCAACCCGGGCTTTGTATCCACCTATCATCTCTGACGCCACTTGATAATGAGCCCAGTGACTCACAGCTATTCTGTGGCGGTGCTGATGGTACATATATAAATGCCTCTAGGCCTGTAGAGCTGGTACCAATGAGCAAAAAATTGACTCAGTAGTTCTGTGAGACCCTGATGACCATTTCTGACAGCTGTGGAGATGCACCAATAGTTCCTATGAACCCATCGGGAGAAGGGAAAGGGAAAGACTGATTCACTTGCAGGAGAAACAGGATGGAGAAATATACTTCTTGGCATCCTCAGAAACATGATGGTAAAAGATGATTATGAGTCACAGTAAGCCTAAAGACAATGGCCTAATTAATGACAGCTTCATGGAAAATGCATTTGGTCAAAAAGACAGTATTGCTTTTTCATAAAACTATGAATTTAGCTGACAGGTGAGTGTAGGGACCAGTATTTTCTGAGGTGCTTTGCATTGTGGGACATGATGATAGTAGTGAGGCTGAAAAATTGGTTCTATTACAGATCTTGAATTGATTAGTAGATGGAAGAAAAACAAAAATAAAGCATTTTTATTAGGTAGTAATCAGACCAGTGCTATTATAAATCATTACTGGAGTTCCAGAAAGAATATAAAGTATGTTTTTGTTAAGGTTTGAAAGTGATTCAGAGATGAATGGAGTGGTAAATAAGCTTGAGGAGCTTAATTGTTAACACTACATAACAGAGGGCTTATTCAAACAAAGATTTTAAGGCAGGATCATTTCAGAATGTGTCCTGTACTTTGTTCTGCTATCTGTATGCAACGTTGCCATTAACATGGTTGTGAATGGCTCTGGAAATAAGGGTGAATAAAATAGACTGGACCCTAACCTTCAGATCTTGACCCAAAATTTCATCCTCTTCTGTGAAACCATGTTGGAAACATTGCAGAAAAGCAGTCTTCTGGTATTATTCCTAGATATGTTACTTTCATGAAAAGTTGTAGATTTTTAGAAAACATTCTGAAGCATTCCTAACTTTTTCCATTAATATCTTGACATTTAAGACCTTAATAAAACGTGAAGTTCAGCCTACTTGTCAAGTGCCTTCTTTAAGGAGTCTCAGAGAAAATTCTCTAGATATTAAGGTGAATTTTAGCCACATGAAATTGTAGTGGCTACTAGGGGTTGGCCGTTGTTCTGAGAGGGGGAGAAGCATGCAGCTTTGGGTTCCATGTTTTTTAATGTAGAAATGTGTAAGTAGAATAGGAAGCTTTGTAGAAATATCCTAGCCTGGCATCATAGCTTCCCCCCACCAAGCAGTTGTTCCTCTCTGCACTGCGTAGAGTGGAAAATCGGTGGTAGGATTTTGGCATGGTAGTATGACTTAGAAAGATGGAAGAGTTTCAAAAAAGCTAAGACTAAAATCTGCCTGTGTTTGGCTGCTTCCTGACACGTGTGTGTGCTGAGCAGGCATCTCCAGTAGCTGTCTGGCTGGAGACCTCCAGTCATTCTGAACTTGACATGCAGGTAGGTTAAAACGGCCTTGTTCCTTGCAAATAGCACAAGTCATTTAACCTGTGTATGCCTTCTGCTTCCTTCTTCCAGGATTTTCTGGGAACTGTATAGGTTGTGGAGAAAGAGGATTTCGATACTTCACTGAATTTTCCAATCATATTAACCTGAAATTAACCACTCAGCCAAAGAAGCAGAAGCACTTAAAGTACTACCTAGTAAGAAGCTCCCAAGGTGTACTGTCAAAGGGACCCCTTATTTGCTGGAAAGGTAATTAAGGTGCCCATTCACTTAGGGGTTCTTTATTATCTTTGTGTGGTGTTGAATGAAAAACTGAAAGTTGCTGTTGAAAAGATGTGTGTTCAGAAGTAATTGTAGAAGATGAATGTCTTTGCTGCTTGAAGGAAAAATTTCCACAGATTTCAATGAAGTCTGGATTTTGCCAGCACGTTTATTTAAGTCCTGATAGTAACCATGCAATTGTAAATGGTCTCCCTGTACTTTCAGTGGGAGCCCTGAATTTACCCTCTTGGGGTGTGCAACCATCTTGGAAGAAATAAGGTTGCACGGTCTGCTGATTCTTTTCTGTGCCTGAAGCAAGATGAGTCACAGCCAGGGCTCCAGCGTTGGCTTTCCACTGATACTCATCTTAGCAGGTGCAATTCAATCTGTCTACTGCCTGGGGACAGCTAGCGTGCCATAAGATTAAGAAAGCTCAGGTCACTGTTTTCAGGGAAAGAGCAGAAATCTTGCAAATTGTTGATGTTTGCAGCGTGTTTTACGCCTGGGCTTACCCTCTACTGGAGCAGCCTGAGCAATATTCTTATGTGCTGAAGAGATGACATTTGTCACCCCGAGGCAAGGTAGCCATGGGGTCCGTTACTGGAGGATGCACATTTTTGGAGCTAGAGACATGCAAAGACTCAAGGAGAGAATGGTTTACCTACTGCCTGTCTGCTAAGTTGGTATATATGCAGACTCCTTGTCTTCCTCAGCTGTGGTTTCACTCAGTAAAAACAGAGTTCGTTCTGGTGCCTGTTGTAAAAGAGGGTGATATGAGGAGAGGAGAAGCTCCACAGGAGGACTGACACGCATCTGAAGAGTCACATCTTCATTTGAATGGCAGCATGAGACCAGAAAGAGATGGTTATCACCAAACTGTTTGAGTGATTATATATTTTGCCCATTAGTAGTTCAAATTGATCCTGGCTTCAGCTGCTTTTCTCAGTTACGAGCTTTAGAATGGATGTGTTTTTCAGCAGCATTTCTCACAAAAACTGCAGAAAGATTTAATGTGGCAGTCTCTTTTTGAAGTTCCAAATGAAGAAAAAGGAAGCCTTATTTTGATTTTGGAATCCTTTTTCTAAAACCCCCTCCCTGATGCTCACACAGTAGGAGTTGGTGTGTGTCCTGGTAAATGCTGTCAGGGGCAACACATATGAAAAAGTAAAATGTTCTTCTGATCAGGTAAAGGAGCTGATACTGAGCTTGCTTTGGTTATATGCTGATTGCAAGTGTTTTGAGCACCCTTGAAAGTTCAGAGAATCAACCAGGAATTGTCCTCATGGCCATTATTTTGATAGGCTCTACTCCCATGTTCCTACCATTCATCTGGCAACCATTCACCCTTTACTTATATTAAAGGTCTAATTAGAAGATGAGTGCTCTTAAACAGCTTATTCTCTTTAAAGAAAACCTGGTTAGATCTTTATTTAAAAAATGGATTAATGTGCAATTTTTAAGGTGACTTTCTCCTCCCTCAACTCAGTTTTCATCCAGAAACTGACAATGTTGAGATCTCCGTGAAGGTTTTGTAGAGGCATACTGAGAATCTGGGTTTCAGCACAATTTCCCCTTTTTAAAGGGCAACGTATGATGGTTTGTATCAAGGTTGTACCGCAGAAGTCTCCAAGTGTTTCCCAGGATTTGTCCAGTACCTTCAGATCTCTTGGAAGCTGTGAAGTGAGGGCTCTTGCCATTTTGCAGCATCTGCTCTGTGTTTGCCTGGCCCTCTGAGTGGTCCCCAGGGAGGTTTTCTTAATTAGAAGACAAAGTTGACTGGACTGCTGGAGCCGTATTTCGGTTGAAGGCTGCCGTTTGCCGCTGTCTGTTGTACGTGCTGTATGTATGCTTGTAACGTTTTGTCACCTTTCGCCACCATGTTGCTGAACGTTCGCTGCTGGAAGGCAGGCCTTGTTAATATGTACTGTAGCTGCTTCGTTTGCAGAATGTAGAAGCAGGCAATCATCTGCCACTAGCCTCCCTGCTAAACCAAATTCTTCGGTGTCACCGTCCGCGACCCCAGAGGGTGGATCAGCTAATGGATACAAATCAGGGTTCACTCAGACAGGTAGGAGCTGAAAGTGCTGTAAAGATAACCATTGGGGGTGGTAAGTTATCTCAGATACTGGTGGTTCAGGGATGCCATAAACAGCTGAGTGTTTACCTCAAGCCATGTATAGATTACAGCAGGGAGGATACCTTACAAAATTTGCTTTGTGAAGGATTAAGACCCAGGTGAGGCTGAAGGTTAGCTTTAGTCCTCGTAAGAATAGCCAATTAAAAGATGTTATGATTCATTTATTTGATTCTGTGTCTCCCTGTGTTAATGTAATTTTTTGTGGGTCTTAAAAAAGCTTGAATTATACATTTAGAGGGAGGTGTTTGCCTAGTATATAGACTAGGCTATTTGTCTTGAAAAGGAAAATAATCTCCTTTTTGGCTTAGGGGGAAAACTTTTCTTTGTTTGCTTGCTTGCTTATTTATATATTTCAATTTTATTTCACACGAGGGTGTGCTTAGAATTTCCCCATACACATACAATGTTTTTCTGCTATGTGAGCTAGCATGCATCTCCTAACCATTCTAGAAAGCTGCTAACGACATGCTTAAACAAAGAGAAACTGTAAAATTCAAATGGACATTGGCTTACAAAGAAGCAGCATCTTGATTTCATTTATTTGTTTGTTTGTTGCAAATAGGTAAGATGCTTTTCTTTAAGCTTTTTTTTTTCTCATGGCTTTATTGCAGCTTTATCTATGCTGTTACATGTTTTTGTGTCTGTCCTGTTTCTTGAAAAACTAAAACCAGGAGAGAACTTTCTATTAGTTGTTGTAATTGATTGATATGTATGTACCAGAAGGTATATTTCTCTAGAGGAGTATGAAATGCATATGAAAAAACAAGATTGTTAACATACTTCTTCCACTTACAAAGTACGTTAGAAAGGAGTAACAGACAAAAGCTGAACATGTGCATTCTCAGTAAATTGTAATCACTGATTAGTACATTCAGAGAGACTTGCCCCAGGTGGTCATCCCTGTCTCTGCTTAGGAGGCTGTATGCCTTAGGCTTTGGTGAAAATGTAGTCGGAATGTTGTTTAAACATCTGCATTTCGTTGCATGATCCCTTGGCTTCCAGATCCTGGCAAGAGAACTGTGCAGATGCATGAGAACCTATTTATTTGAAACAGCAAGCGATCCAGTATTTGCACAGCTTTGTCTTCTATTGTACCTGCCAAGTTAATAGATACACCTTTTATATACTGCTTTCTCCTTATCACTGACAGTGATTTTCAGTCTGCTTGGTGTTTCTGCGTGTCACTGTTTGTACTCTTAGGTCACGGTTGTCAAAACCTTTTCATCTCCTTCTGCTGTTATCTTCTAGTGAAGATAATGCCACATGCATACATATGAATCCCCTGTGACCGGGAGGAGGAGGGGGGCACCTTTTTTCAGTGCGTGAATTCTGACATGTGTCACCTATGATGGAGGTCTGACTCTTTCTCTCTTAGGCTCTGCACAACTGTTTGAGTTGAATTCTCAGTTATTTTAAACCAGGAGTACATACTAGCAGGTTGCTTTCTGAAATTGCTTTCAGTTTATTGTCAACTCATACTTGTTTTTTCCTTCTAAAGTTGTGTAAATTTTTCTGCTTTCTGCCCATTTAAGTGAGCAGTTCAGTCTCCAAGTTGTAGAAGACACCTGTAGGTAGACGGTTGGGAGCACACTCAGAGTACTGTGTTAAAATGGTAATTTTGTGACAGAAATCAGAGCACAAGAGTTTTGAACTACTGTAGCTAAAGCTGGTAGCACAGTGTGGTCTTGCCATTGCAGTCAGGTGCCAGGTCCCACCGTGAAAATGGCATGGGAAGATGCAGTTCCGCGGCGGAGGAGAGGCGACTGGCCACGCAGAAATGTCTCAAACCTTGCACGGAATCAAATAGCAGTTTCAGGCAGATACACAAGAGGGAAAACTTCAATTCATGTGTTAAAAGGGTATTAAACAAGTAGGAACAGGGTTTTAAAATAGCAGGATGAACAATTTTAATAACTGGTAGTACTACAGTTTCTGCTTAGGTACCAGTGTGATGGTTAAACATGTACCAACCACATCTGCATTCACAGATAAAATTTCAAGAAAATATGTTAGAACTAGGGAATAGGAAAAAAAAACAAACAACAAACCACCAAAGCTAGTGGACAGTTTGTTTTTTAAAAAGCTTTAATACTACATGTTTTTTACATCGTATTTAATGAGAGACCATCATTTTCCTCCAAAGTCCCTGACCTGGAGATCTGTTTTGTTAACCGTTCAGCATATTTCCTGTGAACGTGGACAAGGTTTTCTGGTGGAGCAGCAGTGGCTTCTGTGTTCATTCCCCATCCCAGTTACTCCTTCTGGCAAAGCAGACTCCCCTCCCTACCCTCTATTTGCCAAATGGTGTGTGACCTTGTGGGTGAATGTATTTGGCAGATGAAGTTTGATCTTTGCCTTCTGTTTTCTTACCCTGGCTGTTTTCCTAGAACACCTCTAGGTGAACTTAGCCTACTTTGCCTACTTGTTGCAGACTGCTTTCTGGACACACACCGAGTTAATATTTTTTTGCCCCAGTTATAAGAATTTGGGTTTGTCAGTGTATCAGTATCTGAGTATGGAATTTTTCTTGAAGTAAATTGAGATAATTAAATGCCTGATGTTAAACTTGCATGCTGAGAGGTTTGGGATCAGTTCTGATGTACTGTTTTATACTGGGCAAGTATGAGGATCTATTTGTTCTTCATTTTGTCCATCTATAAAATAGAACTAGTATATTTCAGCCTTGGTAAAGTGCTCTAAGGAGTTGTGTTTTTTTGATTAATGCAAAGAATTTGGGCTCAGATACCCTTCATTTCTTGCCATACTTATAAGTGGGCGTATGCTTTTCGTAGCCATAGAGACAGTTGTTCAGCAAGGTGTTTATGTATTAGAAATTTTTTTCTGCCTCGAGTCAAGCTCCGCTGTGTCTGACAGAGGTTCAGTAACTTGTTCTTGAAAATCTCAGGTGATGGAGATTCCACATGCTTTTTAGGCAACTTGTTCGGTGCTTATTCCCTGTGCTTGCTGAGGGCACGTCACATAAGGTCTTTGCCTTAGCTTTCTCATCTGTAACACGGCACAGCTGTGTTTACTTGCCTACCCCACGGGGCTATTTTGAGGAGCAATGAGATAGCCCATTCTGCAGTTAAAATTTGTTTTGAGTGTATGTGAATACAAAATATTGTGAAAGAGACTAATTGGTGGATTGTGAGATTCTGTAGAAATGCCTGGTCAAATGTTTTTTACAACTCTGAAAAGATACCGATACGTGATGATTTCTGAGATGAGTTTTATTTAGATGAGTTTAGATAAAAGTGTATGACTGTTTGCATGTCTATAATACAAATTGTATGTGCAGATACATATGTATTATTTTTAATCATTATTTAATTAACTTGTTTTCTCAGATTCTTCAGTATTTAGTCCAGCAAAATCATCTTCTGCTGTTAACTTAAGTGGAACTCAAGACCCATCCCGCAACAAGAACATTGTGAAACCTCTGGCTCTGTCAGTGCAACTCGTAGGAAAAACACTTGCTGCAGGTACAGCTTTGCTCTCCAGAATAGCTGAAAGCCAAGGGAATTATCATCTTAACAGCCAAGAAATAAGGAAGTAATCTTTCTGGTGGAAAAAAAAGAAAGGAAAGGATTCACTAGCATTCTCCAAAACTCTCACATTCTTGTTAGTCCTCCACACAGGCATTTTCCATGGTGGTTACTGTCCCAAGCTGAGCCACACCTTGGCTTTCAGATTTGATGGTCTGGTAAAAGTGTATGTCATTGTACTTCCTAAGATATCTAAGAAAGCATAAAAGACACCTCTCGATATGACACAGGTTCTTGGCTCAGTAGCTGAGAGCTGTGTGTTGTTCTGCGTTTGTAACAGGTATAGTTACTCCAGAACATTTAATGGAATTTCATCTCATTTAAAGGAGTTTTAATATCTGTGCTGTTTTAACTATTTGTCTCTCAAATCTGTGTTTAATAAATTAGAACTTTCAGCTGTGGCAGGTAAATCCCTCACCGGTGCTCTGTTGTGATATTCTGATTGCTTATTACCTTAGCTGGTTAGTCCTCTAAGCATTGAAAAAAAATTTATCACACTTATTTCAGGAAGTATGTTTGAATAAGAAAAATTATAATTGTATTTGGTTTATATAAAGAATCACAGGATCATGGAATGGTTTGGGTTGGAAGGGATGTTCACATCCATCATACCTGTCCAGACCAACTTGTTGACTCGGAGTACAAACGGTGATCTTCCAATGGACAAATGATGTTATTAACGTTTTGCTAATTGGCAGCCTGAGATTCTTGTGCCTGAATTTATTTGGATGACTCTGGCCAGAGAGTTCCATGTTACATTGTTTTAAGCCAAATATGCACAACTCAAACTTCTTCTGTTGCAGCTGGTATCAGCAAACTGCTGCACCATCTCCTGCTGTTGCTCCTGGGAATGTGTTGCTGGGAGCTGGATTCTTGTGGAGCTGGCAGATACCACAAGGAGCTATTGCCTGTACTGGGCTCCACGTCTGCTCTATGTAGTTTGTGCCTTTTTTTTTTTTTCCTGTGATCTGGATATAGTGGGTCCTGCCAGAGTGTCAGGCTTGCTGGAACCAGAGGATTGTCCTAGGCAGAGGAAGCAAAATTAAACATGGTTTGCCTCAGCAATGCTCAGACCATGTATACTTCACAGCAAACTGCCCTGTCTTCCCTGCCTTCCCTCCTTTGCTAAGACTTTAGATGATAACCCTGCAGTGCATTACTGTGTATGGCACATGGATGACTTGGGGGGGGGAAGTACATAGATGCACCAAAGTGGCTTAGAAATCTTCATAAACTGAATTCATTATGTGGATTTTTTTTTTAATTATTATTCTTCAGTGTATAAAAAAAATGTGTCACAAACTAACCAATAGTTCTTTTTCTGTGTAAGTTTCTCTTTTGTTTTGGTGTGATTTGTTTTGGATTTTTTTTTCCACTTAGACTCCCCAGCCTGAAATCTGGAGACCCAGTTTCAAGGTTTGGTTTTTGCTGCCTGTGCCCAATTTACTCTCTGCCAAGTGCACTTCATGCTTTCCCTGGAGTACATTTCTTGCAGTCATGCCTCTTGCCCTGTTCTTTTGGGGTTTTTGTGTCTGCATGCAGCAGTATTATTTTGTTTGTTTGTTTTCAAGATTGTCTCAAGCCCCACACTGTGTATTTTATTATACTCAGCTCCTCTTTCACTGCGTGCCACTGATGTTGCTAATGGAAACGCTAATGGAGGAAGAAATAATGTATTGAGTTCTACAGTCTCTCGGCCAGTGCCTCACTCGACATCTCCAAGCCCTGGCTGTGCAGCTGGAGACCAAGGTAAAGAAAACCTCTCTGTTCTTTTATTTTAAGCTGCACTGGCTCTTGAGCATGAAATTTGTGATTTTGTTTTTCTTCCCATCAACTGAGCCATTTGGGTTTTGGCATTGCCATTAGTGATAATGCTGTACTTCTTAACACAAGTAACATCTTTCACATCATACTCTGGTTTGTGTAAATCCATACCTAAACCTCTGGTACTGAGTGGTGTGATACCAGCTCAACAGCAATGTGATATGGAAACACGGGCTGGAATCTGGTCATTTGGGAAGATGTGGTTTAGAATTAGTTTTTACTTTTCTTCTCAGCATCGATGTCCACTTCTGGACCACCAAAGAAACGTCACCGGGGATGGTCTCCTGGGTCCCCAGTCCCTCCTTCTGGTTTAGCGGTACCTGTTCCAGCAATTCGGCCTTCGGCTAGAGCAGGTAAAACTTCAATATGGAGATGTCAGTTGTAAAATGCTGTACTCAGCCAGACCAGTGGGACTGTGCTGCTTCTCTTAAGTGGTGCACAGAAGACATAACTAAGCTTGTTGGAGTAGTTAAAGACATTATGGAAAGTTTCTCAGATGCCTCAGAAAAGCACACATGATTGCTTGGTGCTTGTTGCCATAATCTGTGATGCTACACAGGGAAAATGAAAGTGTTGGGGGAGAGGGAAGAAAGAAAGATGCAAATAGTATAATAAAAATCCAAAGGTAACTCAGTTTTTCTGAAATTGTGGAGCTGTATGAAAATGTGAACAATCTTGAAGGATTTCCATTAGCCCTAACCTTGAATGCTGTGTCTCAATCTGGTGTGACATGCTACAGGAACCTTACACTCCATTCCTGCACAGGAAAAATGGCTTTATGTCATTTTGGCCTAACAAAGGACACTGATGTTCACTAGGTCGTGTTTAGTTAGAAGCATAAAGTTTGTGAGACCAAATGTCTGTTGTGCATGGAAAGCTGTAGAAGGGATATGTACCAGCACAATATGAAATATGACTGATTATGAGCATGTGTGACTACTCATCAATATCCACGTAGGTACCTCTTTATACTATTAATAAAACTGTTCACTATTTAAGCACTTTTCAGTTGTGGGATTCAGCATACTTTGTAAAGGGGAGTAAACAATTACTTATTCCTGTCTCTACAGAGTGAGAGAATAAACCTGAAAGGAAGAAAAAAAGCCATTTTTCAACATGTACAATGTGGTTTTTAACTCTGCTTTGCAGGACTTGATTTTGAGATGTTCTGGAATTAATTTTCAAATAGGAAGAGGGCTTACCTTTTAGTGCAGGCCTGCCTACTTGAGCAGCTCAAATCAGTCACAGCTTTTGTAGGTTTTTAGTGCCTGGGACCTGCTGAAGATACATGATCTAGGGCAATCTTCCCCTTTCTGTCGAGTGTGTCTCCATCAATTTACCACCTCTGCTGTGCATTCCATTTTCCATGAGCCTTCGTAGTATTTTTTTCTATTGGATAAATAATTTCCACTCATGAAACATATTCATTCATGCTGCCTTTGATGCTTTTCTGTTGAAGGCATTGTTTGAATAACCTGTTACACACTACCAAATGAAGCCTGAGAAACTTCTGAAGCAGACCTCACGCTGATACCTGGTTACAGATTACAGGCTTCTTGCACTTTGTTTCCTTTTGCTTGTGAAATCTGCTCTTGCTCTTTCAGGAGTAAAGCCTAATTTTTATCCTTGTACCAACTGTCTAAGGAGAACTTCGAGATTTTGGCCTGTATTTGTTTTTCTTATCTACGTATATTCTAGGTCAGAAGTCAGAGCAGCCTCTTCCCTTGTAATGAGAGGTAGCCTCTGTCTTAGAGGTGGCCTTTTGGCTTAGTACTTGGCTTTGTTTAAAGCTGCATATTCAAACCTGGGTTTTCCTCTCTCATTCCCACCAACAATACAGTGGTCAGAAAAAGTTTTATTTTAGGGGTGGGGTTACAGGAAGATATAGGCTCTTAATTTAAATTACTTAAAACTATAGCAGGAAATGCAGAGACCTTTTGAATTTTACTACAGTTAGTGATCTGCAGTAATTTTTTTTATTTGTTCATACGGCCAAATCACAGTATGAGCCTTTTAGTGATGGAAACTTCTCTTTTCTTTATTTTATAGAGCCTCTTTTGTCAGTCCCAGTTCCTCAATCCATGTTAACTGGAATTTTACAGCCTCAACCCATCCCAGCAGGGGAGACTGTAATAGTTCCTGAAAACCTGCTGAATAACTCGGGAGTGAGACCAGTGATTCTGATAGGTAAGTCTTACACTGGGGAATCAAATGCTGCGTTTTGAACAACTGCATGCTCCTCTAGGAGAAAGGAGGGATTTATTTCTTCCTGTTGGTTCTGGCATTCAGTACAATATGAAGTCAGTTTGTTGTGGATAGTTTACTCTAGTTGCTCAACATTTAAAATTTGAAGTTAGGCAACTGGGGGTTGGACTAAATGATCTCCGGAGGTCCCTTCCAGCCCCATATCATCCTGTGATGATTCTGTAATTTCTGGAGAACCTGATTTGTGAACAGGTCATGACTATGTCAAATTTCTACAAAACCTCTGGCCAAATTTAAGTTTTGTACAAACAGGATTTTTGCAAAATCCAAGAATAGAAATATTTCCATGTAATGGAAATAGTTTTCCAGTGTAAACAACTTAACAAAACAAGCAAATATTTCCTGCAGCATTTATAGTCGAGATCTTGAAGCCCAGGGATTCTGCATGAGAACAAATCAAGAAAATTGATTTGAACTGACTAATCAGAAGTGAATCATACTAACTTTTGATCTTTTGTAGTCCATACTTCTTGTAAGCCACTGAGATGACAGATCAGGCTTTTAAAATATTTTAGCTGTGTAAAGTATGTTGATGACCTTTAGAAAGACATTGCTTTTGCTTTAAAAGTAAGACTCATAATGTCCCTTTCAACCTGACATGCTTGGGCTTACTACATAACAAAAGATGGGCCAGCTAGTACTGCCAAGATTTTGATGAATGATGTAGTTTGACTCTAAATCTCGTCTCAGTCCAGCATAGTACAGATGGTTGTATAAAGTAGCTTCCACGTTAACAGAGCATGCCTTTCGATACAATCCATGGAATAATTTATCATTTTTGAAGAAATGGCGAAGTTCTCCAAGTCCTTGCATGGATAACCCTGACACACACAATTCCCAGAGAATTTACAGGGCCATCTACACTAGTAAATCCATCAAGGATAGGGTTACGCTTCTTCTCGTTTGTTTTGCTTAGTGTTGTTTTCTGGAAGCCTATTCTAAAGCTCTAGCACAGTGCTCTAATGGTTTTCAGAGAAACGCTTCCTTATTGAAGATAGGGATGCCTCCAATCATTGGTTTAAGAGCAAATTGAATGCAGCCTTTGGACTTTTGGCGAGCTGCCAGCAAAGTCCTCCGTTAGGCTAAATGTTAGTGGCCCTGAGAAACAGCAGCCTATTAATAGTACAGAACCAGATGTACCCAAACTGGATGGGTTTGGCAAAATCTGTGTGGAAACTTTTTTAGAACAAAAACATTCTCAAGGAAAAGAGGAGTTACCCTGTGCTCGCGTGCTTTACCTTACAGAACAGCATGTTTAGTTGTTGATGTTTATTTGACCTGTTTATGAAAACAGAATGGAAATGTGGCAAAAAAAGTGAAATCAATCACAGCAATTCTGTAGTGGTTGAATCAATGCTAATGTGACTTATGCCGCTTTTATAATGTGAAGATCAATGTACTTTTGCCTCCATTGATTTTCCTTTTTTTGCTTGCTATGTTACAGAGAATCTGTATTTAAAGGGCAGGGTAAGACCCAAGTAGATAATATTCTCATTTGTATTTGGATAACAGTCATTATTATCCTGCTGGTAGGCAGTTACATTTTGCAAGATAACATTAAGGAGAAGCTTGGAAACGTGTATATTGTGCAAGATTTCATGTAGTGGCATTTTTTGTGAATTTCTGGGGGGTGTTTTTTGTTTCTTTTAACAAAGGCTATGGCACTTTACCTTACTTCTATGGAAATGTTGGTGATATTGTTGTGAGTCCCTTGCTGGTGAATTGCTACAAGATTCCACAGCTGGAGAACAAGGATTTGGATCTCCTGGGTTTGACCAGCAGTCAGTTGCTAAGTGTGGAGAATATGATACTTTTAACTATTCAGTATCTGGTCCAACTAGGTAAGCAGTTTGTCATAAGCACCTGTTTTTATTTGTGACTGTCCTTTTTTATCCCCATTCTCTTTCTGTATGTTTCAGAGCCAATTTTCTGGCTGTTTTTGTGCCTGGAGGAGGTAAGTGGCTCCATCTAGTGTGAGGGACTTTGCTACTTTGCTCATCAGTGAAGAAGTGAATTTAAAGGCTGGTGCTGCTTCTGCTCTCCATATGGGGATTGACCAGGTCACCTTTGTGAAAATGTATTTGCAATGCAGATAACTCATTTGCTTAGGGTATCAAACCATCAGTTATCACAGCTCTTTCTAAGGACACTCGGTCTGTTTTATTCAGTTTTGTGACAAATGCTAGCAGATGTGTGATGGTCATCATTGTTTTGGTGACAGCACCGTTTACATGAAAACTACATTTGTTATTCAGACTAAGGCAAGTTATTCAGCAAATATCTGATTCTTGTAAATGTTTTTGAAATGGACCCTTGGTGAGTTTGAGAGCAAACCAACAAACCAGTCCCTCATTCCTTCGTTCTCTTATTGAAGGTCCAGGCGCTTTTCCCTGCCTTAGAGTGAAATGCGGCAGGTTTAACAGTAGGTTTTAGAGTTAAAGAATATTGCAGGACAGCACTGGGAAACTTCTCACAGCAGTCTCAATCTTTTCTATTTGAAAAGATGCTGCTTACAGAGAAGTGTGAAGTGACGTTTGTGAAGGGCACGCTGCTTTGCCAGTAGCCGGTTTCTGCTGGNAAAAGAAGCAGAGCTGGTGATAACCCTATGATTTGGGGAGTAAATATACTCTGTGCAAGTTTAACCCATGTGTTCTTACCATTTGCTGTTCTCAGTTGCTGCAGCACTGTTAGAGACAGGAAGGAGGCCATCTTCCATGTTGTAGTGCTCTCTGACTGACCTGTTTGCTTTATTAATCATTCTTGGCCTTAGTAGTCCACTGGATGCCAGGTTAGAACTAACCAAGGGTTTATTTGTTTTTTACGGGCTGAATGTCCTTCTGTTGCCCTTCTCTCGGTGGGCTTAAATGTGTTATTTGAGGTTTTTGTCTTCCTTGGACAGTTTATGGAGTCTGCACGTTACAACCAGCTGCCTCACACAACTCTGGATTGATGGAGGCAGCTTGCAAATTTCCTTCAGGGAAACATACAGTCAGCTGATACGGCATTTCCAATTAAAAATAAATTATTCATTGAAATCTATCAAGTCAGTGACCCCCACTCCATGAGCAAATCCGACCTCAGATGGATGCAGCAAGTCTATACATGCTGCAAACCAGAGGAGGCTTCATGAAGAGCTTCTGGAGCTGAGCTGAGCTGAGCTGTGTCTAGCAAGCACTATGCCTTCAGCAGAAAGAAGTTCCCTTATTAGCAAGAGTTCGAGTGTTTAGTTTGGCTTTTAGTCTTAGCTGTGCAAAACTGAATAGCTTTCCATTTGGCCTTATGTGGAGATGGGTGCCAGCACTGTGAGATGGAAGAGCCTAATGAGGAGAAAAGTAAAAACAACATGCAGAGCATGGGAATCAAAACATCTTGCTGGTTTGAATATTGCTACAAACTGAAAACTGTTGGAATTGTGACAGTTGTGCTGGAGCCTTTAGGCCATTTTGTCAAATCAAAGCAGATGAAAGGTGATTGGAGGGCAGGCAGCTTCAAAACCTTTTGACAAGGAGAAGAGACAAATACACACATAAATTAATGGTTTATTCAAGTGAGCCTTTTTTTTCTTGAGAAAGTAAGACCAAAAAGTTGTTCTTTCTTGCATTGTGAACGAGTAAGATAAAGGCCAAGATAAAAAAGAAGACAGAAGAATGAAATACATACTGAGCCTTGCCTAGTTTCTTCAGATCTTACTGCTTGTACAAAATCTGCTTGGCAATCTCTGTGATCACAGATCATAAGAATATTATTTATGAAAACGCTCCCTTTTTGAAAAAGGATGTATCTGAGAATTCCTTTTGGTTTTTTTATGTAAGATTATGACAGTATTAATTGTAGAATAATGCTATCGTGTCTTCAGAAATCAGCTGAGCAATCTCACAATGATGTTACAAATCAAAGCAAATAAAATAAGAACATTCTGACTCTTTCATTTTAAACCTACCGTGAAGACTATACCGAGTTAGAACTGTGATTGTGAGCTGTAGCACTGCTATAAATTAATTCCACTGATTTTGATAAAGGAATAAGTGAAAAAAGGTCAAGAGGTGTGTCTGATTTCAGTGTTTTTTTACAGTGTGTCTCCTGTACTCACTCTGTTTTCACATTTGTTATCTTTGGCAGCATTCATAGTGAAGCTTTGGTTTTATACCTCAGAATGCCCGCATTTGCAGTATGGGTTATAGTCTAGCATCTGTAGTTATCTGCTTTTTACTATTGCACTGTTTCTACAAACACAATCTCATCCTACGCAGTGCTAGGGTCTGTGTTTTGGTTATTCAGCTGGAGGGCATTTCTGGAGCCTCTGTTAATTACCTGCCTAGAATGAGGCAATTACTCTCCCTCTCTCTTGTTGTGGTACATTGGAATCGCTTTGACTTATGTGCAGGCCAAGACGCTCAAGGGTGTTTTGTAGAGTCCGTATCTGAATGCACATCCACACTCAAGGCAGGAACGCGCCTCTGTCTTTAGTGGAAGGGATATTCAGATACCCAAAGCAAAAGGTTATTCCAACAGTTCCTAGGGTCTTAGACTGTTGGAAGAGTAGTTCTCTTAGGGTACACCATGAAGGATTTCTACCCAGAAATGGACAGCATTTGAATATATTCTCTTAAAAACTGTAGGTGCTTTTGGAAGCGTAAGTTTTTAATAAGGATTTTCTCAGCTATGAATTTTACATGGTATTATTTTTTTGGTTTTTTGCAATTTCATTTTCTGAAGTCAAGATAATCCTTTGCTACTTGTTTCTGTAGAGAAGCTTCCAAATACTTTCTTTTAACTTTGAAAGATTCCTGTGTGTTTATGAAACTGTTCATATCAAAATCAGTATCTATCATTTTGTCTTCCATCTCATCTGATCTTAGTTCCTTGGCTCTTCTGGATAGTTGTTGTGGAGAAAGAGTGCCATGAGCCAACTTCAGAACATTTCTTTATCAGTGCCTTTCTGATAACTAACTTTATTTTTTAAAGTTTTTGTCTTAGAAATAATCTGAATGGAATGCTGTGTGTTGTCATACAGAAGTTTTTCCATTTGTACAATAATTTTTATTTTCTTGGATTTATTTTATTTATTTATTTATTTTCTTGGAATTCTTGGATTCATGATGATCCTTGTGTCTAGAGCCTCTTGCTTAAGTAGCCTCCCTCAGTCATCAAAAGCTTGTGTTCATTTCTTTGAGTGTATAATATTTTTTTTGTTGTTTGATATGGTATAGAGTTTATTTCTGCAGAACATGATTTATCTCTTTATCAATAGAATGTCTGTTTTTTCTGTTTTGAGATATTCTAAGATCTAGGATATGTGATGCTGTCTTAGAAGGGAAAAGAAAATACATTTCAAAAAAAGAGAACTATAGAGAATTATGCCCATATTGTGTTAAATTAGACTCATCAAAACTTTTTAGTTTGCATCAGAAATGAAAACAGCCTTGCACTTAAAAGGCTATAGGTGTCCTACCATCCTATGGCAATTGGGTGGTGACACCCTCCATATGTTACTTCCCAAAAGACAAAATGACATCAGGTGGCAGTTTTTGCAAATTCTGTTATATATTATTTACCCACTCCCTGCCCTGCTTCTCACACAAACTTTCTGTTTCTTTTTATTCCTTTTTTTCACTGCTTATTTTGCTTGTTTTCTTTGTCCCTAACAGAAAACATAAACCCAAACCCTAGCATTTCACGTATCTCTGGTATTTAACTCTCCCCTTTTTGTCATAGAAACACAAGCTGCTGAAGTGTGAAGCCATCCCCTTTTGGCACTGATGTGGGATCTTGGAAGTTTAAATTATGGCTCCTTTGTACTCTGCATTTATGAATATTTTTCATCTGTTCCCAAGTATCTTTGACAATGAGACAAAAGTTAATTGGAGCTGAGTTAGAGGACTTGATGCTAAATTAGGATAGCTTATATTTCCATTTTCCAATTCAAGTTTGCAATACAGTTTACAAAGTCTGGGGAATGTAGATCTAGAGTTGCATATACATATACATCTTCATGTTAGAGGCTTGAAGATTTGCTAAATTAAACTCATTTAACTAAAGAAAGAGTAGAAGTTAAGCGTGTTTATTTACATTGATGCTTAGATTACTAGTATGCATGATGAGAAAAAGCAAAACAAAGACCATTTGACAGGCTTTGTCATACGTCATGGCTGTGATTAGACTGCAAGGATAAGCATTTGGGGTTTCTGCTGTAAAAACATATGGAGGCTACGTAATTAATGCTTCTGTTCTGGGCAGAAGGCACATGTTTTCCCACTCCCTTGTTTGTCCTGCCAGTTTCTGGAGGTAGAAAAGCTAGGAGTAAGGTGGAATCATTTGGAAAAAAAATAAAAGAAAGAACAGAGGTGGTGGGAGAGAGACTTCTAATATAAAAAAATAGGAGTATGCCATGTGGGTAGATATCCCCTGAGTCACCAGTGGGTTTTGTAAATGTGAAAAATACAGTGAAGGGGCCTGTCAGATCAAGACAGATGTGATTATTCCTGGTTCAATAACATTTTGATATGAGATACTGTTCTTCTGTTCATTTGTTTTCAATGTAGGTCCTGACCAGATACCCCTGAGGGAAGAATTTGAGCAGATCATGTTGAAAGCTATGCAGGAGTTCACTCTGAGAGAGCGGTCCTTGCAAATGAGTGCACAGTGCGTCTCTGTGTCACCAGGTCAACTCCCTTGGCTTGCTAGGTTAATCGCTAGTGTGTCCCGGGACCTTGTGCATGTGGTTGTTACCCAGAACTCGCTGGCAGAGGGCATCTCGGAGACCTTGAGGTCTCTCAATGAAATGAAACATCAGCAAAAGCTGCCAGATTATGTTGTTGCCATTTGTGCATCGAAAATCAGAGGAAATGAATTCTGTGTAGTAGTCCTAGGTGAGTATATTCGCAGTATGCTTCAAATACCACTGTAATTTTGCTGAGTTAATTTTCTCAAGTCATCTTTCCAGCTTTTAAATCCCTTTTTCTTCTCTTTATTCTCCTTTGTATTCTTACACTGCAATGTCACAGTTCACTATTCCTCCGCCAAGACTTGGAGTGCTGATGTCCATGAGGATCTAGAAAAATAGCTGTATGCTTGACATTACTACTCCTTGAGAGCTCTGAAACGTTACTGTTTGTGTGGCGACCTTAGAAAATATCTGGAAGTGATCCAGTGACAAAATAGTCAGTTTGTCTTTCTCTGTGTTGTGTAATGGCTGTGGTATTTTCATGAGGCAGTATTGGATTGACTACAGTCTTCTGCAGACCACTATCAAACAGAACGTGCTTTTTATCCTTTCTGCTGTGTTGATTTTCAGATTCCACATTGGTGACTGGGTGTGACATTTGTCTGCATGGAACTGAATTTTGACTACTCATCTTTCCTTTGTAGGCAGATAAATCAGTAATGTCAATTGTTTATTTTTTTTCACACTAGGGATAATCAATTTTTCATATTGACCCAGAACCCTCCATTCTATCTGAGGTACTTATTTTGCTTATCATTTGCCAGCCAAGCGTGTGAAACTACAGGCAGCAGCTTGCAAAGGGTGTTCTACACTGATATAACTAACACTTCCATCACTAACAAAATAGACCTGAGACTCCCCTCCCAGTCTACTGGGTAAAGGCAGTGGAGATCCATGACTGAAAATCATTGTGCCCCCACACCTGTAGGATGAAAAGGTTGTGTTGATAGTGCACGGTATTAAAGATTGCTCTTGCTTTTACCCCCTCTTCTCCAGGTCAATATCAGTCCAGGGCACTTGCAGAAAGCATGCTTACCACCAGTGAATTTTTAAAAGAGATCAGTTACGAGCTCATCACAGGAAAAGTTAGTTTCCTGGCATCACATTTCAAAAATACATCCTTAGGTGAGTGATCCTAAGAGACAGACATTCTAGTCAAGACAGTAATTGCTTTAGGGTTGGTGTGTGTCTCCTGTTCAGCAGGTACAGCACACCTGAGTCCACTGAGAGGCATGCTTTCCTCCTCTCCACTCACTGCGGGTAAAGGAACGCTTGTCTCCTTCACCCGTGCAGTGTGAACTACTCAGCCTGTGGCCAAACATTGTGAATCCTGTTGATGCTGCTGAATGTGTCAGCGGGTCACCTCTAAGTGCATGAGCCTTTTCTTGTTTATGCTTTTAGCACAGGTTAGAGGTTGTTTTTATAGTGCATGTTTGTTTGTAATCATCAGATGTCACCACTAGCTGCAAAGGCACAGACCTGAAATTATGCAGCTGGGGGGTTTTTTTGTTTGTTTGGTTTTGTTTTAATTCAATCAACTGACAAATCGGTAAATAAAAGAGAAAAATATTCTCCTTCCCCCTCTTCCCTGTATCTCCAGTCCCCTGCCTCTTCACAGATTCGACATCAGTTATGTGAGAACATGCATGTATGTAATGTTCTACATCATTTATCTGAAAGGGCTTCAGGATAATTTGTGTTGCTAATTCTTACCTAGGTGATGATTTGGACAAACTGCTGGAGAAAATGCTACAGCAGCGAGGGGAAAGTGTCATAATTCCTTTTAATGGCGATGTTAGCGAGTGTGTGTCATCTCAGGAGGCAATTGCCATGGTTTCTACGCAAGAACCAGGTAATTTTTTTATGTTCAAAATGTGAAATAAGTGAGTAGTTTGTTGAATGTCAAAATGCTTGTGCCTCAGAAGAGTCTGAGGACACAGTTGCAGTCAGCTTGTCAACCTTCAAATATTAATACTGACAGCTAAAAGTAGCAATGTAGCAGTCTCTCAGACAGAAAAATCTCTGTAGTAACCTTCAGCAACTTTTCCCCCGATGCTTTATAATTCCTAAGCTAAAATATGTGAACCTCTGTTATGCACTATGCAGAGCAGAGCTCTTCCTTTGTCACTGTAGACTTAGCTCACCCTGTTGTACCTAGAAAAGGAATGTAACCCTGTATTTAAGGCAGAGGGGGGGACTGTGTTCTCATTCCGATCTCCCTAGGCCTCCTGCCTTTTCTTTACTTTTGATATTCCTCACTTCCCATGTGTAAAACGGTAATAATGTGAACTACAGACTTGTGCTCTGAAGCAGAAGTCTTTAGGGGAAAGTGTTTTAAGAGCTTGGACTGAAACTGCTAGGCAAGTGTAATCTATAATTTGCTTATTTGACATGTGTCTTATTCAGTATAATATGATGAGATACTTAGGTGGAAAAGATGACCTCAGATTGCCTGTCTAAAAATACTAATTATCATTTTCCCATTTTGGAATTCTTTCATTATTGAGTTTTAACCATACTTTCCTTTTCATGTGACAGTAATATGGCAGTAACCTGCGCTAGTGGGAGGTGTCCCTGCCCATGGCAAGGGGGTTGGAACTCAATGATCTTCAAGGTCCCTTCCAATTCTAACCATTCTATAATGGTAAAAGATACGTTGAGCTGTTGTGAACACTGAGATTGTTTTAGGTCTAGTGTCAAAGCAAATTCAACATCCAGTAAGGCTTTTTTTTCTGTGAAAGGGAAGTATGCTCTTGATTCACTTCAGTTACCTTAAATTAATCAGCTCAGTGTTGGATCTGAATGAAGGCAGAGTGGTTTATAGTCTCCACATGGATTAGGAGATCCCATTAGGAAGGCTGCCAGGGATTTCATTCTGGCAAGCACAGAAGGCTTCCTCACAGGATTCATTTGAAGGGAGAACGGTCTTTAGATTCTGTTATTTTTTTCCTTCAAACTATGCAATGATGTGCAGCCTCACTTTTTTTGAACCTTTTTGTTTTCTCTAACAATGATTTTGAGCTAGTTTTGTCTCTAAAATATGGCTGTACAGCTGTTGAACCTACTCGGAATCTGCCTGAAAAAATAATACAAAAAACCAAAGTAGAGGTAAGTCTCCTAGGCAGCGCAGGGGACCTTTCTCTCACAGCAGATCTACTGAAATGAACACCAAGGGGGGTTTGAGCAGGACCTAAGCTCACAGACACAACACGTGTCTACATAAAACTCACATACCATGTTTTTGCCCCAAACACCTTCCAATTTTCATGTAAGTTGCAAGGTTTTATAAAGTCATTTATGACAACAATAGTTCTTGTGTATTAAATTTGCGGTAGTTTTGGATTTTTCCTTATTTGGTTGGTTGGGGTTTTTAAAAGAAATTTGCCCTAGTCAATTTTTATGATAAGCAGTCCATTAAACAGAACTTAATTTGTAGTAGAAAAACTGACATAAAATCTGTAATAGCATCATAGAATTTAATTTGGTAATCTGCAAGTTGAAAATACTCAGAGGGTAGCAAAACATGGATTGTTCTGGCATAGAATTTACCTACTGGTGATGCTGAAGTATAGAAAACACAAGTGCTCTGGTGCATGTCCATAGAGGTCAAAGCTCCAGTCCCCCAGTTTCCTGAAGCTAGCGTTTGATTGACGTTTATTAAGTTCAAATAAATCTGAGACTAAAATTTTGTTAATGATCGAGAAACTTCCAAAGAAATAAATATCCCTCTCCCCCTTCTCCCCTGCAGTGATTGAGATTTATTGCCTGAGTGAACCTTCCCTTTCTAGCAATTCTTGCTATCAGTCACCATATAGACATAGGGCTCTCTCAGTTGTGATTTAGAGTGGGGCTCAGTACTTCAGAGCAGCGATGATGTACAAATGGACTCCCAGCTGACCTGCTGGCCTGTGAGAGTCTTTTTTTGGCAGAATCATCAACACAGGCTCAGCTTCCTCAGATTAATAGGTGTGCTGGGTCTCGTCCCATTGTGTCCAGAGCATAGCAACCTCAGCACCTACGGGCCAGTTCTCCCAGCAGGAGTGATGGAGGGAAGCTCCTGAAGGGAACATTAGACCTCTATGTGTGCGTATATATTGCTACATGTGCATCTCTTTTATATAAATAATATCCATGTGCATATATAAATATATATATGTGTGTTGGTTCATTTAACAGAATACATTTTACTGTATTGGTACTAAGGTTTCCTTGGCTTGTGCAGTTAAAAATCTCTAGAACACATAGAGTGTTTTAAAAACGGTCGGTGTTGTACTTGAGGTCACCTGATACAGTGTCACATTTTGATCACAAAAAGAAAGTTGACATTTGTGGTCTGGACCCAGCTCTCCAGAGTGTTGAGTTTTATTCTGGTGAGTGAGTTATTTTTTTTCTGACCATAGAGGGTAGGCTGTTTGGAGGGTCATGTTTACTGGGGGGGGTGGGAAAGTAAACATGTTTCTTGTTGTGTTTTGTTTTCTTTTTCAAACAAACACACTCTAGATTTGGATGTTGATACGTTCCAAATTTACCAGCCACAGCTTACAGTTGCCAGAAAGCTCTTGTCCCAGGTTTGTGCCATAGCAGACAGTGGCAATCAAAGCCTGGATCTGGGCCACTTCAGCAAAGTAGACTTCATCGTTATGGTTCCCCGTTCAGAAGTCCTGGTGCAGCAGACCCTTCAACGGATTCGACAATCAGGTAAAAGGGAGGGAAAAGACATTGTTAAGCTAAAGTATGTGACGTTATTTAATTATATTTGGTACAAGTGGAGAAGTACCTTCCTCCAGCATGTATTTTGCATGTCTAGTATTAGCTCCATTAGTTGGTATAATTGGTAAATATCTTCCTAAACTAGGCCAAATCTGTACCATGTAAGTGTCAAAAGAAACTGCCATATTCATGCAGGTCTGAGGAGTGTGAGACCTGGAGAAGTGTCTTCACCTATAAAAACAGGGAGGGGATGAGCAAATGTGAATGTTCAGGTTTTCCATCCCTTAGAGCTGTTAGTGCCATTTGTTCATAATAGCACAGATGTATGTGCAGGAAGCTCTCTTATTAGGTAGATAAATGCCTGAGCAATACATGCACGTCGGCACATGGTAATTGCCATACTGGTTCAGATGGCGAGGATTCTCGTCTGGAGTTCTGTGTCTGACCGTGTGTTAACAGAGTTTCACTTTTATTTTGCCTTATTTTATTTTATCTTACTTTATTTTATTTAATTTAAATTTTTAAATTTCATTTTATTTTTTTAATGAATGGGTTTTACTTTACTTTCTTAAAGTATTTTTTAAAAATCATTAAGACTCTGGCAAACACATATTTGACCCCCATTTCACAGTAGCTTATTGCTACTTGTTTAATTCAAATGGCATTCAGAGCCGTATACACTATGTCATGCCAACTTTATGAATATGATAGAACTCTACCTTTATGAAAACAACTAGAGAGTACTTGTATTCACACAAGCGTTGAGGCAGGGCATGAAAAAAGTGGTATTATATTAGTAAGGGTCATTTTTATAAATTTATGATTTTTTGAAAGGCAAGGTCAGGATAACTTTTTCTGACCCAGGCAGGATTAATTATTTAGCTAAATGTGGGCGAGTTTGGCCTAGGATCGTGGAGCAGAGCCAACTGAGTGCTGCGCTGGAAATTTTTATGAAGACCTGATGTAATTTTTATTTTTTTCCTTTTTGGTAATATGAGAAGTCTCTGAAAGGTCTTCAGGCACTTCTTGGAGGAAATCCAGAGGTGAGGAATCACACTTCAGTCCCCATTGTGAGAGGAAACGCATTTGGATAATCTTCTTACTAGGGCATATCAGCGATTTGGCTAAGCGCTGACACTGGTGGGCAAGTGGCAGCCTACCATCCACACCTCATTTGTAGATGCACTCGAAATATTTTTGTTACATTCTACTTTCTGACAGGTGTCCTTGTGGACTTGGGCCTAGAAGACAATGGAACAGCATACCAGAGAGCTGAGAAATACGTGGTTCGGCTGGACAATGAAATTCAAACAAAATTTGAAGTTTTCATGAGACGAGTGAAGCAGAATCCCTATACATTGTTTGTGCTGGTTCATGACAATGCCCACGTGGATTTAACAAGGTAGTTCCTCTAATCTACCACAGGAAAACCTTCCTCTCACAGTATCTTTTAGTTAGGTGTTTTCAAAAGACTTACCATCTTAGACACTTGATGATTTCTTAAGGCCCAAGGGATTTTGCACCTCAAAATCAGAAATTGTCTTTTTTGCCTGCCCGTCATATTTATTGACTAATTCTGATTTAGTAGGAGATAGGTGAGTCTAGTTTCAGATTTTTGGATCCCTAACAAGACTGTTTTAAGGGCTAAGTGCTATGGAACTGAAGTCCAGGAAAAAGGGATGAATTTTGCAACTTTCTTTGTTATTCTTGTCTTTTTTTCCTGTTCCCCTCCTTTTTTTTCTCCTTAAACCCAAATCTCTCCCATATTCACAAGCCACTCATGTTTTAATTCATGGGTTTTATCCTTGATGATAATGTCATTTTTAATATAAGAAGACTTACATTTAAATCTGCCTCATCTGAAAAATGCCCTAGCTACTGTAAGAACAAGATTTTAAAAACAGCTGTGTTGAGTTTGGTCAGTGTTAGGTCTAAGCAGAACCACACGTACACGCGTGTGCAGTAACATTTCTTCATACTGAATCACAACTTTACTGTGGAAAGAGAGAGAAATAACTAAAGCTAATTATTCGGCTCTTGCTCCATGAGTAAACTGAGGAGAATAATCTTAATGTGATTTAGACATGGTGTGTAAGGCTGTAGGATTAATTTAAATATCAGAGTTATAATTAAAAAAAAAAACAAAAACACAGTCAAAACAAACTTTCCTTGAAAGACAGCTGAAAATAGATTGAGAAAAAAATATCCTCCCCCATCACATTTTTGTTACTGGCTGTGTTGTACGCTGAATTTGGAATTCATGAATATTCTGGAGGCAAAGGTAATTCCAGGAACTGAACATCATGAGAATTTCAGGTTCCCCAGTCTTTTAGGAGAGTGTTTCAGGCTGGAAAATTCACTGGATTTTATAAAATTGTTACTGTATCCTAACCCCACATCTCATGGAGCAGTTTCTCAGTCAGAGAGATTTCTTCAGCTTTGACTTCTTTTTGATTTCCTCCACCTGATGCTCTTCTAAACTGGCACACTAACTCACGTTCTCACTGTCAGCAGCTTTTGTTTCTGTGTTTAGTATTTTCCCCCCATTGTGTCACTCTAGCCACAGAATACACTCAAATGATTTTGGCATCTTTTACCCTTCCAGGGTAAAAGGGTTTTTTGAGCAGTGGTTCTCAGTCCCATGGTCATTTGGAAATTTTTCTGCAGGAAGAGAGTAATCTGTTGAATCTCAGGATGTCAGTAAGGCAATTCTTTGCATTCTTATCTCTGCAGTGCCATTTCAAGTTCCCTGTCACATGGTGAGCCTAGTCATGGTCTGGCTGATAGAGTTATTAATTGCAGGGAGGTCCTTGAAGCATTCAACCTCCTTGTTCTTCAGGTCAGCTCTTTTCCTTATGCCTTGCAAACGCAGCAGTCCAGGATCAGCTCTAGCAATGAGGTACATTGGATACAATTTGACGCTGTGGTAAGTGTTTAATTCTTAATTTTACCTGTGAATTTTATGTGAGTTCACACCTACAAGTCCAGCAGATAATGTATTAAAGAAAAGTGTTAGGAGGGAGCTCTTTCTCTGATGGAGTTTGTTCTCTCAGGCTCCAGATGCACAATCCTGGGATGCTGATGGTAGAGGTAGTGTTGACATTTGGGAACTATACATTTTTCTTTGTCCAGTCACATAATATGAGAAATTACTTTCTGTGCTCTGGTTAGAGAAAGCTATGGAGACATGCCATAAAATTCTGGAGCTGGCCTTCCATTTTCAAGCAGTTTGACTTTAGACTGGAAGTTATATGTCACATACCCTGTTAAGTCTGTTCATTACTTCTCTGTTACTAATGAAGTTGTGTGCTAGGTTAACAACTTAGGGTGTAGCAGCAGATGCCATCATTATGCAAAGAGGTGGGAAAGATCTGTTGGATGTTCTGCACCGTTAGCTTTTTTTACCATTTCAGCCAGATGATTTTGAGGTGTTTTGGCAAAACCTACTTAAAAAATATCCTGTTCTCCTATTTCTTATTTGGTATATTTATATCAAGTTTGACTTTACTGTGTTGAGTGGACCATTAGTTTCTGTAAAGTGGTCGCAGAATAGTGGAAACAAAGGAGTGAATGATTATTCAAAACTTGCTTTTTATTTAATTGTTAATATAAGGTATTGTAAAGCCACCTTTTGTAAAATGGTCTAGCCAATTTTTTGTTTACCAGAACTAAAAAATCGACAACTTTCAATCTTAAGATTAAAAAATAACCAAGAAAGAAAAGAGACTGTAGGAGATTAATTACATTCCTACTGGTTACTGGCGATGGAAATGCACTGGAGACTATGTTGTGCTTCCAGCAAAAGATTTGTGAAATTTGATGCTTTCTGATTGCTGTTTGCAGGTTTACATTTCAGCAAAGAGACAATCAGTTTCTGATTGTGATTAGAGATGTGTAGAATCTGAAAGTCAAGATGGATTTTGGAAATGGATACTTCTGTTTTCAGGTTCTGTTTTAAATAGAAGTGTGATAACAGTTGTCAGTAGTTACAAAGCCAGAGTTTAGGAATCGGAAAATCATGAGCAGCATTGTAGAAAACCCCTGCAGTGAGAGAGACATATTGAAAAATACACAAGGACCTCCACCTGTCTTTCCTAGCTGCAGACAAATAACAAGTTAGGTAAAAAACAATTTACATATTATTATACTCTTTGAAAGAAACAAATAGCATCACTGAGGGAGAATGAATGAAAATAAAGGGTACCTTGGTTCAGAAAATACTCCCCACTTATTTTTTAAATCGCAAAGAAATTAAAATTGGTTCTGTTTTTCCCTATGTTTTTGCTGTTTCTGTACGGAACAGGGTGATGCAGCAGGTGAAGACAAGCTGTACTTTGGTTTGAATGAATACAGCAAATCCCTCCAATGGGGCATCACAAGTCCCCTTTTGAGATGTGATGAAACCTTCGAAAAAATGGTCAGCACACTTTTAGAAAGGTAAATAGTAACATGGGAGCTTGGGATTCTACTTAATGGGTATCTTAAGGATACATATTCATTTATGAGCCGTGCCACAGGGGTATGAAGACACGATACCCTTTGATGTTGTTCTCAGAACCTGTGAAGTATGTCCATTTTTTATTTATGTAACAAACTTAGTGCTATTGAAGAAGGAGGGTGTATTCTTTATTTGTTCATAAAAGAGATTAGGCCCATTCAGCCACAGTCCAGGCTCAGCCACGCTGCTTTCTTCTTTTGGCTCAACCCTCGCTAAGCTAAGAAGATACCAGAGGTCTCATACCTGACCACTTCTGGTATCTCTCTTGATGAGACTGCCAACAAACTTGTCACTGGTGGCCCAGGAGAATGACATTGTTGCAAAAACATAATTTTCATTATTTAATTAGCTGGCCATGGGTTTGATTCCTGCAGCTTTAGAGCCTGGAAGTGGTTTGTTAGTACCCTGCAGCTGCCAGAACAAGCTACTTTCCTAGCACATACCCAAGATGCATCAAATGTGCATGTTTCAGGAATTAAGGCAATACTGTGGTTTACAGCTATGTGGAAATCTGTTCTGTGCAATGGACCAGTCCTTTATAACAGTTCAAGCTATAGTTCTTGTTGTATTTTAATACTGACTAGAACAACATTTTTCTGTCTTCAGTACTGCTTTTCCTATTTTATTTAGGTTAATGTAATTAATAATAATTGTAAATTATGTTTATTGAGAGAAATGCAGTATCAAATATGTTAAGTTAGCAGCATAAATAAATGATTCATTACATAATTATTAATTAATGTGTAGTATTATCTAAAAATATGTAAGTAATGAATGTGATAAATAGCAATAATGTCAGTTAATAGGTCAGTTCTATAAGCTTCTCATAGTCTTCCTGGCCAAGTCCAAATGAAGAGACAGTGGTCACCGTTGCTGTCTTTCTGTCTGTGGATGGGGAAAAGATTGAAGGAGGACTAGGGCATGTGCAAATACTGCCTTGATGTGGAGTTAGGAAGAGACTAGAAACTGCTGGAAGGTGAACCTCTACCTTGGAGCCAGGATATGCTTTTGCCTCACAGTTTATTGATTTAGCCTCCCTTTTCAAGAAGCTGGATTATTCTGTCCGGGTGGGCGAGATGTACAAGCTTAGAAGTCTGAAAATGTTGCAGACATTTTGGGATTGTAAGAAAGGGTACGTTTGTTTTAGTAGCAAAAATGCAGTGGGTGTTTTTATGGGTGGAGGACTAAAAAGTGCTTAAAAAAATTATTGATTTAATGACTGGTTTATGGTATACAGAGTGAGCTACTGTACCTGCTGGTTAAAGGCAAATGAAAAAATTTATTAAATGGATCACATTTAATTTATTAAATTACTCAAGAAAGAGGACAGAGAAAATTGGAACTCTTAGTTGTTTTAGTCATTTGGGCTTCCGTGGCACAAGACTAGCACTCAGGGCATAAGAGCGTGAGTAGGGTTTAATCTTTTTTCTTTAATTTCTTAGCATTTTACTTTGTGAGTTTGTATCTGCTGTCACTGCTTAAAGCTGTGACGAGAGGGCAAGAAATATTGACTATGTTGGTGCTGGTCTCTTCTCAAGGGCAATTAGTGATAGAATGAGAGGGAATGGCTGCAAGCTGCAGCAGGGTAGGGTTAGGCTGGACATTAGGAAAAAATTCTTCACAGAAAGAGTGGTCAGACACTGGAATGGGCTGCCCAGGGTTCACCATCCCTGACTCTGTTTTAAGAGTAGTTTGGATGTGGGGTTGAGAGATATGGTGTAGGGGAGAACTTGTAGAGTAGGGCAGATGGTTGGACTCAATGATCCCAAGGGTCGCTTCCAACCTGAATGATTCTATGTAAGTTAAAATGCAAAGTGGAAGTTCAGATGTGGCTTAGAGCCAGCAACCCCCATTGGTAAGTCTTATTTTCTAGTGAGAGGGGGAGATGTGTGAAATTATTAAGGTCTTCACCCACAAGCCATCTGAAGCAGCGATGGTCCTCCAAGTTTGTAGAAGGAAAAAGCTTGTGGACAGCAAAGCAATTACTAGCTTGTGCTGTGCATCTGAGATGATTGGTATCTTCATCAAGCTGAAGATCTTTAGTGGAAATTTTGGCCCAAATCAAGATAACAGAAGTTTAGAATTTCTGTTACTTGCGTGTATGACTTGGCCCTGTCTCCTGCACTTGTACCATGTCATATCAATTCACTTAAAACACAGTTAGATTTTTTGAAAATTATTGTCCATGAAAATCAAAGGCTACAGAAAAAAATGAGCACTTCTTTAGCATGAGGTCCTGTTTTTTGGCTAATTTTCAGGCCTTGCTGTAATTTTACATGTGCTAACGTAGAACTGTATCTCCTCAAAGGTATCCCCGGCTGCACAGCATGGTGATTCGCTGCTACCTTCTCATTCAGCAGTATTCCCAAGCTCTGATGGCTCTCACAACCATGGCCTCACTAAGAGATCACAGCACACCTGAAACACTCAGCATAATGGATGACCTTATCACTTCTCCGGGAAAGGATAAGAACGGCTGTGGCCACATGCTCGTCATTAGGGTGCCATCTGTGCAGCTAGCCATGCTGGCCAAGGAGAGGTTACAAGAAGTAAGAGACAAGTTAGGTCTGCAGTATCGTTTTGAGATCCTCCTCGGGAACCCTGCCTCAGAGCTTACTGTCGCAAAGCACTTTGTGACACGGCTGAAGGTTAGCAGAAACTAAATATTTCTTTCTATGCCTGTTGTTGTCATCTGACTGTCATATACCTTTTGTGTTCGTTTCCACACATTTATAGGTTAATTATTCTATAGGTAAAGAGTGCATGTGTCTGTCTCCATGGAAGTCTACTGTACTTTTGATGAGCATAAATGATTTAGAAACTTTGAAGAAAACTGAGTTGTCACGTGTCCATGAAGTCAAACGCTGTTACGTTCTCTCTCTTGTTACAGTTAAATAACAGCATGAGTCAGATAGGTTTCATCTCTGAACTGCCTTAGGCAAACTAATTCTTTCCACCAACTTATCTGTCTGTCTAGCGTATCTGTTGTCTGCTCTGTCCATCCATCTTCTGCTCTTCTGATAACTGGTAAAGTATTCCGTTTGTCATAGACGTCTTTCCTTAAGCCGCTGCATGCCGAAAGCCACCTCCGCACAGCAGATATGCACCAAGCTAAGCCTTTGCATGGATTTATAAGGATACGGTTCAATTAGCCAAACCCACTTCCTCAATTAACCTCCCTGTATTAAACAAAGGGAAACAGATTGCCTGCCTTAGGTACCAGCCTGAAAGTCATACTGGTTATCTGTCCTCATCCTTGCTCTAAGCCTCAGAGAGATTGATTTTCTGTTTCTACTATGAGTTATACAGTGTATTCAAAACTACAGAAAAGAAATGAGTTTTGTGAGCCTTTCTTAAAGGGCTTGCCTACAGCCAAAAGCAGATAAAATGTGCTTTAAAGCTACCACCTCTGCTTCTCAAACTTTGTCCGCAGTAGGACTGGGAAGAGAGGAAAGTAGACGGTCAGGAAGGAGAAAAATGCATGTGGGAGAGCAGCTCTGTGCTGCTGTTTTGTTTATTAGCTAGGCATTTTCCAACCTTAAATCATTCTGGACTGTGAATCCTGTGAGGGCTTCCTAATGGCCCTTTGTCATAAAGGGGTGCAGCCATTACACATTGCTGGAGCAGCCTGTGAGGCCTTCAGTGCAGATCAGGATTGAGGGTGAAGTGTTGCAGGTGAATATCCATGTAACCACTGATCTGAAATAGAGGCATTTGATCAGGCAGAAAGTGAGAAAACTGTATCTCCTTATTCTTTCCCACACACCCCTGCCTTCCCCCCGATACTTTCTTGGAGTAAATAAAGATGTAGGATTCTGGACTTGCTTCTCTCTTTGCAGGTGACTAGAGAAAACCCACTCAGCTATGAAACATACATATGAAGGGAGGGAGGAGAGGAATTCAGTTGCCCAAAGGCAAAACTATAGAGTGTCTTTTTAGGTGGGTTATCCCAGTGGCACTCCAGAATGATGAAGATCTCCTATGAGCCTGCTGCAAGGCTGCTGTACCTGCTAGTCTGGTGCCAGGAAGAGCAATATGAGGCTACCGAGTGCTTTCTGGTGAGGCTAAGGCTTGAAATGTCCCACTAGTAACTGCTGTTGGTTGCAGGGAGGATGAGACTTCATCCTGACCTTTTACAGGGACACGGAGGGAAACTTTATAGCTGTTAGTGGCCACAGTTGAAAAGTTTGGCTTAGACTCTTCCTAAGAGGGTGTTAGCAGTGTGTGTGGTGCCACAGCAGAGCAGGGAGGGTAGGCAGCTGTCTCTGCAGTGCTGGTAACCAGATTGTTCTCCTGTGTGTCACACTGGCCCTCTGACTGGCCAGACAGGTCAGTCCTTTCCATCAGGAAGCCAGGCTTCAAGGGGGATGGCCCACACAGAGCTACAGAATTAAATAGATGGAAAATAATTCAACTATTTTGTTGATGAGACTTGCTGTCACGGCGTACCCTTCAAGTGTAATTAGAATCAAACTGCTCAGGAGGCATTCAGGAGTGAGGTGTCCGGAGGGCTTGCAGCTCTCTGGCCCTCCTGAGTAAAATGGTCAAGAAATACATCTTTTGTACAAGTTTACAGCTCAGAGCCCCAGGCACTCGGGTTTCTTTTTAAATGCTTAGAGTAGCAGAAAGAAAATCAGCTTTGTATCTGAATTCCCCTATTTCATTTCCTAGCCATGTGTTTTTGCAGAAACTTCCATAGTTGGAGAGGCAGGATGACACACAGCCAGACTAATCCTGCCAAGCCAGAAAATGCCTCGCTGCTGCTGTGGCTGCTTTACTGAGCCACTGCTTGTTGTAAGGTAGTTGGAGATAGACTTTTTTCTCATATTATACAGAGGATGGTGAAACCAGCAGGAGAAAGAAATGGAGGAAGGTAGGAAGTCAAGAAAGGGAGCCAGGAGACCTGCATGGTTAAACAGGGAACTGTTGGGCAAAATCAAGCGAAAGAGGAGAGTTTACACAACATGGAAGGAGGGGCTGGCCACTTGGGAGGAATATAAGA
>VZTM01002844.1:16959-46027 GCA_013400555.1 Jacana jacana | reverse complement strand
CTGAGGGGTGACCTTATTAATGTTTATAAATATGGAAAGGGTGAGTGTCAGGAGGATGGAGCCAGGCTCAGTAACATCCAATGATAGGACAAGGGGTAATGGATGCAAGCTGGAATAGAGGAGATTCCACTTAAATATGAGGAAAAACTTCTTCACAGTGAGAGTGACTGAGCACTGGAATGGGCTGCCCAGGGAGGTTGTGGAGTCTCCTTCTCTGGAGACATTCAAAACCTGCCTGAACGCATTCCTGGGTGATCTGCTCTAGGTGTTCCTGCTCTGGCAGGGGTATTGGACTAGATGATCTTTCAAGGTCCCTTCCAATCCCTGATATGCTGTGATTCTGTGATTCTGAGACTGAGAAAAGAGACTAGAGCCATAGCAGAGACTAGAGCCATAGCAGAAATAGTGCTTCTCCTGAGCTAAGAAAAAATAATTGTAGGGTTTTTTTCCATGGAAATTTTCACAAGGTCAAAAGACACACTGAGTTCTTGATTCTGGGGAAGAGGAGGGTAAAAAGAGAGCATGTCAAGGGTACATGTTGAGACTAGAAGAATCAAGAGGGAATCCAAGATAGGGTTGTTCTTGCAAGGTATGTTTTCTACAAAACTTGCATAAGTCTTGTTGCATTGGCAAGAGAGCTGGGGCTTTTGTTGTCTTGCACGTTTGTGCTGAGTAATACATACGTATGTATATATCTATATATATGTTATACTACTTTGCTCTCGTGAGACCCCACCTGGAGTACTGAGTCCAGCTCTGAAGTCCCCAACATAAGAAGGACATGAACCTGTTGGAGCGAGTCCAGCGGAGGGCCACGAAGATGATTAGAGTCTGGAGCAACTCTCCTGTGCAGACAGGCTGACAGAATTGGGGTTGTTCAGCCTGGGGAAGAGAAGGTTCTGACAAGATCTTAGCAGCCTTCCAGTACCTGAAGGGCACCTACAGGAGAGATGGGGAGGACACTTTATCAAGGAGTGAAGTGATAGGATGAGGGATAACAGTTATAAACTGAAAGAGGGTAGATTTAGATTAGATATCAGGAAGAAATTCTTTACTGTGAGGGTGGTGAGACACTGGAACAGGTTGCCCAGAGAAGCTGTGGCTGCCCCATCCCTGGGCTTCGATCAGCCTGCTCTAGTGGGAGGTGTCCCTGCCCATGGCAGGGGGGTTGGAACTGTATGAGCTTTAACATCCCTTCCAACTCAAACTGTTTAATAATTCTATGCTTATTTTGAATGGGCAGTTTGTGTGTCTGGGCTTGCTGTCATCACTCAGCAAAGTAGATTCTGTGCCTCCAGTAGATCTGAATCTTCTCCAGAACTGATTTTGTCCATTAAATAAGAAAGAAGGAAAAATTTACCAGCAGGATAACTTGCTGTAGCTCAAAGACTTGATCATTCTGTAACCATGAGGACCTAATTTCCTTGTCTGGAGAGACTTTAATGTCTGATCAGCATGGAAATGTGATGTCTCTGGATTATATGGAAAGAAGTTCACAGCTGATCTCCTATGTTGACTGGTCAGTGACTTAAGAGGCTTTGTTGGCAATTTTCCTGGCAGTATCCATAAAGTATTGACAGGAATGGCTGGATATGAACCTGCATTTTTACCTGTCAGCTTTATAATACAATTTCACTATTTGTAGAGACATAACGGTTCGTTTCTAAGTGAGATATTCTGAGTCTTTCAGGTTTACTTCCTGTTAACAGTTGCTGTAGGGTGCTCATGCCTGTCTTGATCAAATACTGCCTGTATCATCTAGACATCTGGGCACTATTGAACACAGCAAGAAAGATTGTTGCTCAAGATAGAGCAGTGTTTTTAGGAGGTTTCATCCAACACAGAGAACAGAAATGAGCTCAGCCAGATCCAATAAGCTCCACTGAACAAAGGGGCCTAAAGGGTGCAAGGACATAGGACTGATGCTACCAGCCTATTTGAGGATCATGGAGTCATTTTCATCCTCCACTTGAGGGTCATACTTCAGCTTTACATTAATATCAAAGAACTTTTTTCTGTGCCGGCTTGAAATTGAAGGCATCAACTACATTTTTCTCTGCCAAACTCTACTAATACCACACCAGGTCTATGTTTCTAGCAGCAAATATCATATGCTATGCATCCTTTTTCTGTGCATTTAATGCTTGGCTAACACTTCACTACCAGAAAAAAAAAAATGCATGCCTGTGCCTAAGGTCTCCTTCCTCTTGGCTCTTGGGTAAGCGAACTCTGTATACAAAGAAACAACAAGAACTGGAAAAATAAAATAAGGTGGAGGTTTAGAAGGTGTCATTTAAATGTAAGTTAAGTGGAAGTTTCTCCGTTCACAGGCTTGGAGGGGAAATGAGCAGGATGACTGGATCCCTCGCACCTATCAGGATTTGGAAGGCCTGCCCTGCATTGTTATTTTAACTGGCAAGGACCCTCTGGGAGAAACTTTCCCCAGGTGCTGTTATTACTCTTGCAATATGGTTGTTGTCTGACATGTTTAGATAAGCTGGGGGCGTGTATAAGTGGTTTGATACCATCTGGCTATTTTTTTTAATTAAAAAAAAAAAGGGTGGTTTTGACTTTATTTGGGAACAGTTTAAAATGTTGGAAATTGTGGTTTGTGAAAAGTGAAGCTACTGTACTGTGTGGGTCAATGAATGGCTGCACAAAGTACCAAGGAGCATAGCTTATGGGCTGAATAGTGTAAAATCATTTTCTATTTACTGGCTCATAAAATTGTCCATGAATATTCAATAAGCATTTAAAGATGGGGAGTATTTGTCAAAAGAGGGAACAAAACTTTCTTTTTTGTTGGGATGATTTTTCTAGGTCGTTGAAATACTGTGACCTTCGACTAATTGACTCAAGCTACTTAACTCGGACTGCATTAGAGCAAGAAGTAGGCCTGGCATGCTGCTATGTATCGAAGGAGGCAATTCGAGGGCCTATTGTAGCTCTTGACCTTAGTGAGAAGGAACACGAGAAGGCTAATGGTAGCGAGAATGACTCTGATGAGCTGTTGATAGACTTGGACCGACCCCAGAGCAATAGCAGCGCTGTCACTGGGACCTCAGGTCAGTTTTTCTGCTGTTGCTGTGAAGAACAAGCCTTCATTCCTACCTCACTGGGATTTGAATGCAAACACTGAGATGCTTAGTCAAATGTGGGTTGCTTAGCTGTACACTGCTGCAAGCTGTGCAATGAAATGTTGGCAGCAGATTCTTTCCATGGTGAGCAATTTTCCTGTGTACAGCTAAAAGGGGATGGCGTTGCAGTGGGAGGATGGTTACGCCATAGCTAAGGGTTCATGGTTAATTTTATTTTTGAACTTACATTTCACATTTATTGCTAATTTCTTTTATCTAGTGGATCCTGAAAAGATCTTAAAAATCAAAGTAGAAATGGATAGCATAGAATTTTAAGAAGAGAAAAAAGCTGTAACTGCAGGGGTAGCTGTGGGTGAGGATGGCTATTTGCCTCCTAGCTAAGACCAACAGAATGGCTGAGTCTTGCCCTGCTTCTTCAGGCATCAATGGATGTCTCCCACCAGGACTTCCCTTCCTGCATTCCTCAGGCACTTCTGGGTCCTTCCCTTCATTTCCCAATGAGTTTGAGGAACTAAGACAGCTGAACTGGGCATTTGCCATACATCAGAGCTTCCCATATACCAACTAAACCTGCCTGGCATGGAGGAGGGACCATAGCCTAGTTCACATTAAAGTTGCGGTGAAATGAATGCCATAAAAAAGAAGGTCAAATTGATCATGTATACAGTGGTGTGTTAGACTTAAATTTTAGAAGGCTGTACCATCAAATTCCAAATGCCAGATGGGAAATGTTAGTTAAAGAGATTGGGGTTGGGATACTTGTGTTTGGCCTCTGGACCCTACCAGAAGGGCTGTTGTCTCTCCAGCAAAAGGGACGGATGGATGCCAGTGATTTCTTTGTAAATGCTGTAATGCACCGCAGCCCTCATTGAGCAGGAGTATTTGTACGTTAGGTTTGTCCCATAGATCAAACGAGTTCGTGAGTTTGTTATATTGGCCAGTATCTGTACATGGCCTGTTCTTTGTTTGCCCAGGTTCCCTGGCTGACAACGGCGTGAGCTCCTCGAGCACTGCAGGCAAGTCTCAGAAGCAAGCGTCATCACTAACCTTTCAGACTGTGGCACACAGCTCAGTAGATGAGGGAACTTACCCCAGTTTTACAGCTGGAGAGACCCTGAAACAAGAATGCGATTCCTTGGGTAACCAGATGGCGAGCAGCACCACCTTGAAACTGTCATCGCTGTCTTCAGTCTCCCAGACATTTCGGTGGCCTGCCCATTCGGCCAAAGACAGCAAGGCCCTGCGTGCAGCGCTGCCACGCATCGTCATCCTGTCAAAAGCTGCCTACTGTCTCCTGAGCTCACAGAAAAGTGGGAATTTGCCTTCCTCCTCTTCCCTCCTGCCTCATGCTGACGTGTCTTGGCTGAGCTCTCTGAGGCCCCTGCTTCACAAGGACATGAGCAGCGAAGAGCAGTCTCTGTACTACAGGCAGTGGACGACGGCCCGACAGCACCACGCCGACTTCAGCAATCAGGGTGAGGCGTCTGGCTCCAGGAGTTTTCACCCCAGGCGGCTGCTTTTGACAGGACCACCGCAAGTAAGAGAACAGTTCCTTCCTCATGCCTTCTTAGCAGGGTGAGAGGACCAATGATGAGGACTGCAGATCATATTGTAAAGCCCCCTGCAAGATTGCACGCAGTTGTATGTTTTGAGGTCAGACTTTAAGGTTAAGACCATGCTGGAAGTGGTAAGGAGAGGAAGGGTGATGCTGTGTGTGTTATGTTTTGGCCCAAGTGAAATACGTGTGGATGGCACTGGGCGTAAAATTGCCATGACTGTGTCAGCAGAGCAGCAATCACTGCCATTCGCCCTGAAACAACAGTCAAACAGGGTGTCTGCCAGATTTTGCTCACAGATCCATTTTTTAATACCATCCAGCGTAAAGGGGAATGTTATGTCTTGCTGTGGTTTCAGACAGAAGTAGAACGGCCAAATGACAGGGGTAAGCCCAAAGGCGTTTATTTGAAATGTATCCTTCCTTCCTGTTAGTTTGAGTTGGCATTTGGACTTTTTTCCATCTCTGGCTCAGGTGGGAAAGACCGGCTCATACTTGCAGTTCCTAAGGATTCTCTTCCGCATGCTGATCCGGTTGCTAGAAGTAGATGTGTACGATGAAGAAGAGATTAATGCCAGTAAGTACTTAGTAGTCATTCTTAATATGCATTATGAAGAGCTGCTGCTATGTATTATTCAGCAGTGACAAGCTTTTAGGCCCATGGAAAGACTATACGTTACATTGACCAGTTGTCTGTCCATTAATGTGTAGCTAGACTACCTATAGGTATCAGCATAGGTGTAAATATAGATGAATAAAAATGTCAATTTTTTACTGGGCTCAGCTGAGAACTATTAACTGTAATTTGGATTGCTAGATTTGGATAGCACTAAAATGAAAGTGAACACAAAACTGCAAATGGGCAGCACCCGCCCATGTTACGCCTCTTTGCTGTTTTTTAAGCACTGGCTGCTTTTAAGCAGACAAGACTTTTAAGAACATTGTGTTTCTGGCCAAAACATTGGTATTAGTTAAGTTTAATTGGAAAATAGAAAAACCAGTCCTCTTCAGGATGTTCTTTACATAACTGTGGTTTTGCAGTGGAGATAACTCCATGATGCATAAATTGCATGACCATTAGACCGGCATCCTGAAAATGTAGTTGCCATCAAATCTTTGAAAAAAACAATTTGTATTTCTGCTCAGAAAGTGCTATTAAATTTAAAAAAAAAATGTATCTACCTTTCATTTGGAGCTTTGGAGGCTATTATTCTCTCATTATATGAACTAAAGTACCTCAGAAACTTCGGGTGAAATATCAAAATGTAAGAGAAGTTGTGTGTTGTGCGGTCTGGGCTGCTGTGCTCACAGCAGTGTGCCACACCCCAGCCAGGAATGCATGGAACTCCATCAGAAGGGCAGTTTGGGTCTGTTTGGGGTTTTTGGTTGTGGCTTTTTTTGCTCCTGCTACTCCTATTGGAATGCTTTTCCAGAGCCCTAGTGTTCTGATGATTGAAAATATGATTTTATTTTCCTACTTAGAGATGTTCCTGTCCCAATTATAAACGTTCTCTATGAGACCAAAGACAAACGTACATTAAAATGCTTTTTCTCTTCTTTGATGTTTGCTTTTATGGTGTAGTCAGGCAGCAACCATACCCCCTCTCAGCATTCTGTTGGTAGCCTGGATCTTCTTACAGGATTCTGACAAATGACAGGCTCCTTGTTGGTTTAATAGCCCTTGCCTGCACATCTATTTTCAATTTAGCCATCTGCTACATGGATGACCAGAAGCGAGTGTGGTATTCTGAGGGATGTTTAACCAACCCAGTGTACAACAGCTCATGTACTCCCTTGTCCCCACTGAAAGCCCCATGATTGATGAAACCTATGATTGCACTGGTCTTTTCCATTCTTCCATTTCACTGGCACTGATGGGTGGCATGTACTCGTGGGTTCCTCTGCAACCCAGTTGTTTCCAATTGAGGTGCTCCCAACCTGCTGCAAACATGTGTGTTATTAGTCCTTGTTTATATGACTCGTATTCTTTTTCTGTTCAATATCACCCAGTTTTTGTTATTACAGCTTTCAAGGGCATTGAATCCTTTCTGGATGATCTTCGATTCCTTCTCCATATTGACAATGACTCTTACAGTGTGCCACCAGCAAACTTAGGCTGGTTTTATATTAGTTGGCGTAATTAGTGAAAATATTAAGCAGTGTGCCCCATCTGCCTTAATGCTTCTGATGTAACATGCTGCCACCTTCTGTTTAATCTATTTGTTCAATTTACAGACCATTGACTTGTCTCCATTTTCTTCAGCTCTATTAATAACTTGTCATAGAGTATCATAGCCAATCCTTAAGTTCAGAAGGATAAGATGCATTGCACTCCTATGTTCAGGGAAATGGATAGATCATAGCTGTACAATGAAAGTAGCACAGGATTTCTTTGGTTGCATTTTATTACATTTTTCATTGATGTCAACATCTTTAACTATTCCATTCACCTGCTCCAAGTCATGAATATCATCAAGGCAAACAGACCCAGAGCTCTGCAGGTTCTGTAGATTCTCTTCTTGGATGGTGATAGCAGGTGCCGACACTTGCCCTGAAATTGGGCTCCTGCCAATTTCACAAACCTGTTTGTTCAGAAAACTGACACAGGAGTTATTCTCTCCCTCTCTGTTTTGAGTGTGTATCAAGCTTTTAGAGTTTTTTGTTTACCTCTTGGCTTATAGGAAACGGTTTATTCCCTTGAAAACATAATTGTCAAAGTAAAAAGAAAATGAAAAAAAAAACCCTAATTTGTATAGTTTAGGTGCTATAGCAAAGAAAATTGTTAGTTCTTTTCAAGCACTTTTCTGAGGTCTACCTCAGCTTGACATTTGCCAAAGGTTTTTTTCTCTCACATGTGTTGATGTTTAAGACAAAACTTCATTCAGTGGTGAGCTTTTTCCATTCCTTCTGGACTTCATGCATTCTTAGTGTCCTTGATCATGCAGTCCCTCTGAAGCACCTTCTTCCTGATGTTTCTGTTTCGCTTGGTGTGCTGGTTACTGGTGGGTTGGCAGCTGCGATTCCAAGAAGTCCAAGTCTCATTCATAGGCAAGTTCCTGGTTTTCTCAGGGCAGCTGGCTTGGAGGGTGAGCTTCCTCAGGATTTGTCTGTGTGGACACAATAATATACCTCACCTGACCGGCTGCGTATGGTCATTGGAGCGTAACACAGTGCCAGTGAGGTTAATCCCCTCTCAGCAGCTGCTGGCTCACATCTTGTGGGGTCGGTTGGGGTGAGGGTCTGTAGACCCAACCTTCGTTTCATCTGAATTTGCTTTTCTAAAATCAGTAACTTCAGTCACACACCTACTTTGTGTATTCTTCCATCTCATTTTAAACTGGATTGACTCATGTTCAGGCTGCAGTCCAAGTTGTTTTCTTTGATCAGTGCTTTCTAATGTTCCTATTGCTTACACTCCATTTTCTACTTTAGACTTATCTCTCTTGGATCAACGCAAAGAAGTTCATTGATCCTTTCTGGCCACATCCTGTTCTCTAGCAGGAATGTGTCCTTTACTGCCTTTTATTGTGTACCACCCGCTAATAATTTATAAAGTTACGCAGTCTTTGTCTCCTTGCTTACATCCTTCTGCCTTTTGCTTCTCGTTCACCCAATGCTCCTCATTCCACCACAGAGAGATTCAGACTACACCTGTATCTTCTGCACAGATAGGACCATTCATATGAGCATTCTATGCTTAAACTGGAGTGAATTATGCCTCAGTAGCTTGATGAGAAGCAGAGCAGAAAGGTACCTCTGAGTCTTCTTTGCCTGCATGCAGTTTCCAAGGAATGGCCATTTCTTTGAAATGGCTTTGTGTGGATTATAATTTCCATTTTGGTCATAGTTCTGGTCATGAGTAGAGCTGTCTCTGTGTGTGTATATGCCCCTGAGAGACGTCTGTGTGTGTGTGTGTGAGCTCCTGTGCGATTGTGAATTAGCAAATATCCCATAACCCCCATTCAGTGGGTGGCTGATACTGCTTACCTGACGTGTGTTGTTGCAGACCATACAGAAAACAGTGAAATTACTCAGTCCAGCACTGACCACTGGCCGGATATCGAGATCTTCAGCAAAATGTCTTTTGACCTGAATGTACATGACCCCAAGTACAGAACCATAAGTCCCGTATACACTGAACAGCTGTCAAGAGTGAAACAAGGTAAGCAGAGGGTTTTAAGACTCCTTTCCTACAAAGAGCAAGAGGTTTTATTGGTGTGGTAGAACAGTGAGTTCACAAGAGCCTTTACTCTCCAAAAGGAAATGAAACAAAACAATTTGTATTTACAGTTGTTACTGGGATGCTTTCTGTTTCCTTTGTGCACAGAAGCAAGCAAAGAAAGAAAACCAGAGGAACCTAAGAAAAGGGAGACTGTGTCCATGATGTTGACTAAATATGCAGCTTACAATACGTTCCATCACTGTGAGCAGTGCCATCAGTACATGGACGTTAATCCTGCCGCACAGGTTGGTGTCAAGGTCCAAGGGCAAACTGCATCCTTGATTTCACTGTGGTCTCTCCAGGCATGCCGCTCTGGTCTCGGGACTCATGCTTTCGCCTTCCCTCAGGTGGAATTGTTTAATTCTTCCATTCTCAGGGGAGATACTGAGCTATAGACCTTGGAGCTTCAGCTGTGTCTGCTGTGTTCTGCATGAGCAGTTCTCTCTGCTGCCTCTGACCAAGGGTGAATGCTGTGACTGGCTGTCTCAAGCCAGAGCATTGTTCAGCTTGCCCAGAGGGTTTGTGGGGGAGAGGACTGTAAAACTGAGAGGTGCTTGTCTTAACCTAAATGTAAGCATCCACACCCGTGGTGGGAGACTGGAAGGCCCCCTTCTTCCTCCCTTTGAATGTAACTGTGCATGCTTCTCAGCAGTATCTTGTAAGTCACTAGACAAAAATGATCATTTTTAGCTGTTCAGTGTAAAAAACTTTTGATCTCTGAAACAAGCAGTTACACTCTCAGGAGATGCTGCCTGGTAAGATTATTCCTGTTTAATAGCTCAGAAATTATTTCTTAACCACCACCAACAGCTTACTTGGAGGTTTCTTGTCTGAAATCCCTCTTCCCTTGCTTGCTAATCTTTTCCAACAGCTTGCTATTCACCTAACACAGCACAGACACACTGACCTGGCAATGTACAGTGTCATTACCTCGGAGCAGCACCAGCAGGTCTGGTCTAACCCTCATGCTTCACATGACACAAGTAAATCCTCCCAAAGGATGTCTGTTGTTCCCTCCACTCATCTTTGTGCATGTGGTCAAGCATAATGACTAGCAATAAATGTAGATGCCTGCTTTTGTGTGTGAGGTGTGTGCATAGAATTACGATAGTTGAACTAGGAGAAATTACACATCCAAAGGGGAGCCGTGGATAGCAGGCATTATGAGAGAGATTCCTCAGTGCTTGAACACAACCTAAATGAAGCCCCCTTCATTTTTCATCTTTACCTAGGCTAATTACTTACATTCTTTTTGTAAAGATTATAGAAAGATGACTGCTAAGAGTAAACGATTCAACCTTGTAGCAAGGCAGGTGCTTCTGTAGGATGCAATCTTATGCCCTATGCAGGCACCTTGTATACACTTAGACGGTGCAGTGAAGCTCTGTGCAAACTTTGGCTCACCCAAGTTCTTCAGAGCCTTGTTAATGGCCTGCTCTGCCCTTGTTGCCCTGCTGCTTGAAGAATATTGCCTGAGGAAAGATACTGTACTAATGCAGCCATGCTGCTGCTGAGGTGTCTGGCTGGCAGATACCTGTGGAGGGACACCCCCACACTACACTGCTCTTTCAATCTGCTGGAAAAGTTTATGTGGGCAGTTTGTTTCCTAGTGTATATATTTCTCACTTCTCCTTGTAAATATTGATTAACACTTTCCAGCTCAAACAGACTTCAGAAGAGTCCGGTTTGGTCAAAGACCATTACTTAGTACAGAAAGCTTATTTTTTTAATAGCAAGGCTAAATAATGTGGGTTATGGTAGAGGATAATGAGAATACAATAGAGTTATTTTCAGTTGCTGAAAGAGAATGTTTCAGGTGTTCTTCTCTGATGGCTTCTGGTATTGTGGCTGTAAGAGCAGGTTGCCTTTATATTCCTGATGTGTTACTTGCTTGCAAATCTTTCTTCCACCTTTTCTGTTGAATACAGGTATCTGACTCCACTCTTCATGCATTCACGTTTTCATCCTCGATGCTGGGAGAAGAGGTTCAACTGCATTTTATAATCCCCAAGTCCAAAGAGAACCATTTTGTCTTCAGCAAGCAGGGAAAACACCTAGAAAGCATGCGTCTCCCACTGGTGTCTGACAAGGTGCGTGTGCGGCTCTTACCTGTCTGCTCTGTATCCAAATGCACTCAACCTGACACACCTTGGCAGATTAATGGCAGTTGGCTGAGGTGTGTGGGGGGGTGTGTCTGTTTTCCTTTTGTTTTAAAATCCTTTGCATAATTCTTGCCTGACTGCCCTTAGAACAAAAACTTAGAGTTTTTGAGGTGATTAATTCCTTTCTGCATTCCTAATTTCCAGTATGTATGTGTTGCCGTCATCAGTAATCTTAAAATCACAGAATCACGGGATGATATGGGGTTGGAAGGGAACACTGGAGATCATCTAGTCCAACCCCCCCTTCCAGAGCAGGTCCTCCTAGAGCAGGTTGCACAGGAACTTGTTCAGGTGGGGTTTGATCATCTCCAGAGATGGAGACTCCACCACCTCTCTGGGCAGCCTGTTCCAGGGCTCAACATGCACAGTATCTACAAAAAATCTAGTATAAACAAATTAAAATCCGTATAATAAATAACCTGTTTCTTACCTAATGTTGCCAAAATATCTCCTGTTCCAGCAGAATCTGAATGCAGTCAAGAGTCCTATCTTCACTCCATCGAGTGGACGTCATGAACATGGCCTCTTGAATCTCTACCATGCCATGGAAGGCATCAGCCACCTTCACCTTCTTGTAGTCAAGGAGTACGAAATGCCGCTCTACCGTAAATACTGGCCCAACCACATCATGCTTGTCCTGCCAGGCATGTTCAACAACGCTGGCGTTGGTAAGAAACACCATCAATGGCTGTGAAGATACCAAAGTCCATGTTGGACAACATGGGTCAAGTTGAAGAAAAGATTGCAACAGCTCCCCACATTCATGCTGTGATAATAGCAGCAATATCTGTGCAAAATGCAATGATGTATAAGAACTGCTCTTGGGGACGTGGAATATGTGTTTGTATGGGTCACTGTCTTCTCAGTTTGAAGTCTGATGTTTTGTAGGCCGCATTCGCTCATTTTCCTCAGCCCTGCTGTGTGAATGTTCATTCCTACACATTTTACAGATGATTTTTTGATTGCAACTTCTTTAGTTAGCTGAAGCTAAATATTAACTGCAGCTGAACACTGCAGGCTTGAACTTTGGACTGGTTTTCATGGGTGCTGAGCATTTCCTGCAAGAAGTTTTGGGTAGCTTCAGTTTTAGAATCTCGGCCCCTTCTTGGTTCAAGTTACTTTATCAGTTCCCAGAAAGTGATGTTCTGCAATCTCTTAAAAGGTCCATTCTTCTTGGTACCTGCTTTTTAGATTTATTCACACTGAAAAAGGGATATAATGATTTCTTTTTAAACTAAGATATTACGAGTATTAAGTTTATAAAGGGTAATGTCTGCAGATGTTCACGTAATCTTCCTCTGGGAGGAAAGAGGGATGAAGTCTAATAGAGATCTCTGTATGCCTTCTTTATGGTGTTTTCTCAGGTGCTGCCAGGTTTCTTATTAAGGAGCTTTCTTACCACAACCTAGAACTGGAACGAAACCGCTTGGAGGAACTGGGAGTCAAGCGCCAGTGTGTGTGGCCATTCATCGTGGTCATGGATGACTCCTGCGTCCTGTGGAACATGCACAGTGTCCACGAACAATCGAGGTAAGTGACCACTCAGCACTGGGGTCCTTGTGCTGATCCAGCACAGACAGAAGCACACCAGTGACTTGGGCTCAGCTCTAGCATCTGACAGGGTGAAAGACCAGGTGACTGGGAGAGCTGGGCAACCGAAGCTGCTGGTAACATACTCAAAATATTGCTGAGCAAAAGCAACTTTTGGCTTTGATTTAGTAACATCAGGCTGCCTGTCCAGAGGGCCTCATGGAGGTCGTCATTTACTCAATTGGTATTCACTCAGATAGCCCTGGAACTGTGTGCTTGGGCATTAGATACATTGTCTAGAATGCTAAAAACCAGCTCTTTCACTCAGAGCAGTAGGAAGGCTGTAGATTTGTCCTGTTGACCATCACCATCCACCCTCCTACTGTTGAACGCTTCCACCTGGCTCTGCTGTTCCATCCATGTCCCACAGTCAGTACCATCAAGAAACCTCTGCCTGTGATTGCTCTTTGCCTAAAGCCACTCTTGCTTTTAGTGATTATAGGAGTGACTTCTCAATATGTTACTATCCTGATTTTTCTTTCTTTGATTCATTTTATGTTTCTCAATGGAAATGCAGTTCAATTTGGGAACTTCAGCTTTTTAGAAGGCATTAAGCTCTGGCCCTTCTCAGCGCTCATGCTGTCCATTATGGAGAAATAGCCTTTCAGAAAATAGCTGTTCCAGAATAGCTGTCCTTGGTGCATAGGATGATTCTTTTCCCTTTCTAAATTGCTGTGTAAGGCCTTATTCTGCTGAAAGGCCTTTTTTTTCCCCTTATAATTCAACTGGGATGAGTTTAGTTGTCTATTGGTTAAAAAGTCTGTGTTTATGTGTGTGTGTTTACACCATCTAGAATAAACACTCTAAATTGTTAATTGAATTTGGCGGTCCTTTGTATAGACAGGTACGTATATATGCTGCGTATGGTATAGGAAAATAACAAGCCATGCCTGTATGTTGTGTTTGCTCATGTTTTGCAGCCAGTCTCTGGAGCCTGGGGGTTCCAGCAAGAATGTGTCCCTGAAAAGCGTCCTCCAACACATTGAAGCCACCCCCAAAATTGTTCATTACGCGATACTGGGTGTTCAGAAATGGAACAGCAAGCTGAATGCCAGGAAAGCAAAGGCTCCGTTCTCCAGGTGCCACGTGCATGATTTTATACTGCTCAACATAGACCTGACCCAGAATGTGCAATATGACCTGAACAGGTAGGCTATAGGTACCTCTATGGATGGGGTGTGGGGGGGTGGTAAAATAATCCGCTGTCAGGGTAAGAATTCCGTCACCGTTTTTCTCAATGCTGTTGAAGTAAACAGAAAGATTCTGTCCAACCTAGTGCACACACAGTCACACAAACTGTGTGAGAGAGCTCTGTGTTGCATCTGAATGAATAAGGCATCAACATAAACTCGCCATCAGCCAGAAGAAGCGGGAGAGACAGACCGCAAGGCAAGAGCAAGGGGGGGCTACAGAGGACTGAAGAGGCGGGAGAGAAGGAAGAAAATTCAGGCAAAATAAGTAACCATGAGACCAAATATTGAGGTTAGATCAGTCACAGAAAGAGCGTGGAGCTTCCAGAGTGCCTCTGTAGGGGCAGGAGCCTTTTGCATGACTAAGGACTACAGGTAATGGCTGAGCCATTGCTATGTCACTTGCTATGAGGCAGGAGGAGGGTTTCCTTGTATTTCCTTCACTCAGTTGTCCTCCCTGTTGCCACTTGGCTTTGCATTAAAAATAGATGCATAAATAACTTTCCACTGTTTCCTTTCTTCCCCTCCTCTTCACCTTGCTCCATCCTAAAGCATTTGCAATAAGGCACTGTTATCCTGGGGTTTTTAACCTCTAGTTTTTATCACAGACTGAAGCAGTATCCAGTTCCCTGGCCAACTGAGTTTTGAGGCTAAACCCTGTTTCTGCTAGCCACACACCAGCCCTGGGGTATCTCACCCTGGTCTCCCACTGCTGCTTTCAGGGGTCCTGTACATTTGAGTGAGGAATTGTAGCCTGTCAGTGCAAGCTGTGGTCTGGTGGGGCTTCCAGAGCTCTTGATTTCACGTTCTCTGGCTGGTTGAATCATGAGGTTGGAATCAGCCCACGGAAGTGAGTAATTACATCATAAATAGTGCAGGATAATCATTACGTCTCAGCTGCTTTGTCTCCCCTTGGCCAGATATTTGTCATTTGTCCCCTGGTTCCATTTCATCAAAAAATGTCATATAGAACTGGCTTGTTCAGAAATGGAGGTTGGTCACTGCAGAACTTCTCTCAGTTCTAAAGTGTATATAAAAAAAGAAAGGGAAAGAAAAGGGAAAGGAAAAGAGAAGGAAAAGGAAAAGGGAAAGGAAAAGAGAAGGGAAAGGGAAAGGAAAAGAGAAGGGAAAGGAAAGGGAAGGAAAGGGGAAGGGGAAGGAGAAGGAGAGGGTGGGAAAGAAATGATTGATGCCAGGAGCTGATGAAGATGAGAGTGCTCGCCAGACCCGGGGTGGGGCAGGAGCATACAGACACACTGAAAAGTGAGGATTTGTTTGGTTTTAAGAGGAGCAGACGTTGCTTTCATTCCCTGGGGGCTCACTGGAGGCATGAGTCCGGAGCTCTGTTGAGATGTTGTGCAGGCACCGCATCAGAAGGTCCCCAACCCTTCCAGGGCATTTCAGCAGCGGGAGTGAGCGCGCTTGCTGGGGCGCAGCAGCCACCCAGCCGGTTCGTGACCCCCTGCTCAATGTCCAGGTATTTCTGCGAAGACGTGGATTTTAACCTGCGGACGAACAGCAGCGGCCTGCTCATCTGCCGCTTCAACAACTTCAGCGTCATGAAGAAACACATTCAGGTTGGAGGACAAAAGGACTTTGTCGTTAAGCCAAAAATCATGGTGAGTGCTGGGGGTAAAGGGTAAAATGGAGACCTGTCTTCCCTAGAAAGAATAAATTCTCTAGCCTTTTAGACTTATTTCTTGCTTATTTGCCATGTGACGTCCATGGCCTACTCTGTGGTAGTGCTGATACAGCAGAAATAGATAAGAGTAAATATTTTGCTGGTTGTCAGTTGCTGACAGTAATGCTCCTAATCCAGTAGAGGATGGACTGGGATTGGAAAGGGTTTGGTCTCGCTATTCAGCGGTACCTCTGACGGAGGAAGACTTTACAGACACACACTCTGAAAGCAGGTGAGTTCTACTGGACCTGGTTTTATAAATTTTAGCAGAACTGGAACCTTCTGAAATCCACCTGGGAAATCCAAGTATTTCTACAAATGGCGTGGGGATGCCAAGTATTATAGAGAGCACCTTAGGCCCGTGCCAGCCTTGAAATGGAGGGATCTCCCAAAGGGCTGGTTTTAATCTGGGAATCTCACAGTCATCCTCATGGTCTTAAACACAGCCCATGCCAACCCTCTTTTTAAAAAGTCAGCTCCATGTTTCAGATTGAACTGATGAAACCCTGGATTTGAGTGTTTTCCTCGATCGTTTTCTGAATTTTCCTTTTCCTGTGGTTGCAGTGGAGTCTGTCAGAGGGACTGGCCTGTGAGAAACCACAGAAAGCGTGCTCTGTGGATGACTCCACACAAGGAGGATGTCATTTCCTACCCTGTCCAGGGCTAAGGCAGGATGAAAGGCTTTGTGACAACTGGAACTCCCTATTTTATGTCCCTTCTTTAGTCAAGCAGATATCCCCAGAAGTACTTAGCAACCGCAGAACGAGTGATTTATTTTTATGCTGTGGTGCTTTGTCAAAATTGAGTGGGGATTTTTGATTCTTCCCCCCAGCTTTCTCTCTCTTCCAGCCCTGTCGTGGTGATCACCTTCCCAGCTAGAGGAACTCCTGCAGATCAGATAACCCTGAGTAGGTGGGTTAAAAGGGGCTCCCCTTGGTTTCATTGCAGGTTTCGGACAGCCTGGCACCAATAATGCCTCTTCAGTACGTCTGTGCCCCCGACAGTGAGCATACCTTGTTGGCAGCCCCTTCCCAGTTCCTCCTGGAGAAATTCCTTCAACACGCGACATACAAACTCTTCCCAAAGGCCATTCATAACTTCAAGAACCCGGTGTTGGCCATTGACTGCTACCTGAACATTGGGCTCGAGGTACAAAGTATTTGCAGGGATAATGGGGATGGTAACTGTACATCTTTACTTCCGCATCTTCCGAGTGTTGAAACCCCCTTTGTTTATGAACCCGTAACATCAAGGGTAGCGTTTGAAGACTGTGGTCTCAGACGCTGCAGTTGGAGGTAAAGAACCAACTCCACTGGAAGAGCTGGTGGTAAAGCCTCCTAGCTGGCTGGTGAGGGTGGAGACCAGAGGTCTGTGATGGACTGATGTGATTTGCAAAGGAATTGGGTGTGTCTGCCTGAAGTAATACTTCAAAGGAAGCAAAACCCTGAAAGCAATGCCATTCTTGATGGAGCTCGGTGTGCTGCATAGTCTGCACAGAAGCTATGGAGGGATTGTTTAGATCCCTGTCTTATCGTACAGACGTTTTTTATCCGGGTCTGATTTGTCCTTGCGACGAACTCGTTTCAGCTGAGAGAGTTTCTGATGCAACCCTTGTCTGGTGGCTTGCTTCACCAATGGACAAAGCTCATCCTTTGTAATGCAGCTCTCCTTTTAGATGCTTTTCTTTTTATGAACCTTGATTTCTAGGGAAACCAGGTTTTTGCAAGTATGTCTTGGATGTCTGGGAGTAGGGAGATGGGAATTTTTGAACCAATTTGCCACTTTGAACCGGGTCTGAAGCGGCGTGAAAAATCTAACAAGGGGTTTGTTCTGACTTTTTTCTGAGTTTTGTGGCAAGATAGAGAAGGAATCCTTTGATGCAGGAACAGCCATCACAGCACGGAAATACAGGGCAGCTGGCTGCTGGGAACCTCTTAGTTGATGCTTGTGGTCAGCAAGAAAAGCCATGTTCCAGGGCAGAGGAGCTCAAGCTTCTGCAGTTTCAGTACTGATGGAATTGCTTACTGTGTTAGACAAACGCATCCTGATCAGAGCAACCACAATAACCGTGGCAGTTGCTGTAAGCAGGTAATTCATAGAGAAGCAGGAAATGAAACTGAATTGCAGAGAGCCCTGGGATAACGTCTTACAGGCTTGGTGACCAAATCTCAATCTAGAAGTTTGTCCTGTAGGTGTTTCCTTGGGGAAGTCTCTATACTGCTTCCTAGCTGGATTTTAGTTTTCCCAATGCAGCAGAGTCGCCACGTATCGAAGTCTGACTTCATTTTCTGACACTGAGCTGCTTCCTTTCTTTCCCCCTCCTCTTTCAGGTGGCTATATGCTACGTTAGCTCCCGCCCGCACTCGGTCAACGTCAACTGCGAAGGGGTGTTCTTCAGTGGACTCCTGCTCTATCTCTGCGACTCCTTTGTTGGTGCAGACCTTCTCAAGCGGTTCAGGTTTCTGAAAGGTAATCTGCTTTGCTCTGCTGGGCTTCCCAGCTGCCCTCCTGCCAAGTAACAGCATGGAGGGAAAGGTAGAGGAATAACCAGCTTCGTTAAACATTATGTCTACAGTTAGTGCTGCCATTGTTTTCAGAAGAAATAGATGGAGTGTTTCTTTTGTATAAAACCCATGTTCCTGTTGGTAAAAACTGCAAGTAATAGAACCTTCACTTAGTGTGATAAATTCCCTTCATTAAATTCTTTTCAAGTGACATGGAAATACATGCAGAAAAACAAAGATATGTGGAAATGAGTCAGTGACTGGTGCAGTCAGCAACTCGGGCGGTCAGAGCGCCAGTTACTGACCAGGAAAGGAATATTTGTCTTTAATAATGATAAACATTCTGAACTGTAGATGGGGGCAGCTCTTAACTGAAGGATGATGGAGCCTCCCACCCACCTGAGCTTTATAAACCTTGTGGAGGTCTTTCTTTATCCTTTTATTTTAACCCGAACAAATAGCAAATTGCCCTCGGTGTTCAGGAAAGCTGCAGAGCGTTACAGAGCTCTTTGTGGTTTCCCCCTGAGCCACCTCCCTCTTGCACTGAGCAAGGGTGGCAATGGGAGGAGAGAAAAAAAAAAAGGTTTTATTCTTTTGGCATAATTACCAGTAGTGATTTAAGGATCTTGGATTTGAGTTAATGTTCTTTCTTCTACAGCTGACGATATTAACACCAGTCAGGCAAAGGGACACCTGTGTCCCTGTCCCAGGGCTCATGGCACTGATCTGAGCCTGGGCTTGGCCCGTTGTTGATAGACCCTCCTAATAGTCCTGGCAGCAGAGATATTCTTTAAAATACCTTAGGAAAAGGACTGAGGAAGATAAGAGTTGTTACTGTACCCTGAGAGTCTAACCTGGTTTTCAATTGAAGGTGCCACCCTGTGTGTCATATGCCAAGACAGAAGCTCGTTACGGCAGACCATAGTCCGGTTGGAGCTGGAGGACGAGTGGCAATTCCGACTTCGGGATGAGTTTCAAACAGCCAACAGTAGTGATGACAAACCACTCTATTTTCTTACCGGACGCCATATATAAGCTTCGCTACGACATCCCTAACAAGGAAAAGGAAAGAAATAAAAAAAAAGAACTTTGTTTTTTGTTTTTTTTTTTTTTAAAAAAAAGTACAATCACTGTGGAGCAAAGTGCAACCAATATTTATCTAGACTGCTCTAAAGGATTCCCCACCATTCTGAAGTAGGCTTTATTCCTAGGGATAAAATCACCGCATCGGTTATGATTTAAAGGATCCCGGATTCCAGCTGTTCTCACATCAGTCCCAACCGCCGCCAGTAATCACGCAGCCGAACCAAGCTGCAGCATCTAGGGAGAAGGACGCAACTTGAAGAAGAATCCTTTGTATGTTCAGCTGGGCTAGGGGAAGGGGCTGCTCCGGGCAGCTGCCACCTTGAATGTGTTACGTGAGATGCAACCCGGCACGTGGAATTTATTGAAGAAACGTGGAGGAGAGCCCACCGTGTCTCTTCAGCTCTGTACTCTGGTACAGGAATACTCAGGGCTTTGAAACTACAATGTACCGTAGATATTTGTATGAAAAAGGAATAGTCTCATTCTCTGTGCAGTGTTAGTTTAAAATGTGTAGCTGTGTATGTGTTGAAACTGTCTTTGGCAAAATTTCCACAGGTGTTTGAAGTTTACTACTTAAACCTGAACAAACCGGCCGGCGCGCGGCAGGCAGGGTGCGCCAGGCTCTCCCGGCAGGCGCCGCCTCCTCCACTCCAGGGACAAAGCCACCGGCTTCTGGCAGATGCTCTCTCCTCACATAGAGGCCAGAACAACTTGCCAGCGAATCGCCTTCAGTTTCTCCCTCTCGACGGAGTCCTGAAAAACCTGTGGGGTGTCCTCCTGTCCATGTGGGACTGAGTCCTGCTGTCCCTCCCATGCCTGTGTGGTGGGCCGTATGCAGCTTGCTGTCCGTGCCCTTCCCACTCAGCTCGGGTGGGCTGTGGAGCTGAGGTTCCCTCTGTCCCGTGCTGCCTGCCTGTGAGGCGATGTCCCAAAACCCGGCAGAACAGCAGCGCTGCCCTAGCTGGAGTGGAGAGAAACAGGAGGAATTTTCCAGTGGCTCCAGGGGGAAGTCCCAGGGAGCTGGGACTGCTCAGGAGAGACTGTCCAGCAGCAAAGGTCATCGAGCGTGTCAGCTACCACTGCTTTGTGATTCACCGCTGTAAATACCGGCCGTAGGGGGCCGCGCACGTCACTCTCCATACGCGCCTGTCAACCGATCTGTGTTAGGCTGCTCCGGGATGGACCCGGTGCAGCGGGTTTGGGTTGTCAGGGTTAAATGGCAGCGCTCCTCTGGGGGGCTCCCGCCCTCAGCGTGGGTCACCCCCCTGCGGTGCCCAGGCACCAAAGATAATCACCTTCCTGCACATCCTCCCCTTCATTAAATAGAAAGAAAAATGCAGCGTGTTCTCGGAGGCGATTCAGGAGTGTCCGTGTGCTCCCCAAAGCGGCGGGATGAACACCTCCTGCCCCTTGACCCGCAGTTCAGTGGAGAAGGACCTGCCACAGCGCCGTTCTTTCCTGGTTTCTGACGCATAGTGTTAACGGAGCAACTTTTGTTTTTTACCTTGTGGAGAGAGATGTTTACAGATGACAAAGCATAAGATATTCAGCGGAGGCTAAAGGAAAATGGTTCACGTTTGTCTGCGTTACTGTAGCTTGACTCTGATGCTGTACATTTAGCACATTTCAGCTGAACAACCCCGTCCTGTAGATGTAAATGTAGGCCCTGTCCTCCTTCAGCTACAACCTGCCTTACCTATGTCAACACTTGGAAGAGGAAGTAGGGATAGACAAGATGCCTCTTGAAGCTTTTGATACACACCTGAATGTATTCCAGTAGTTCTGGTTCTGCCAGAAGGGCTTGAGGCCAACCCCGAGTCCTAGCCTGGTGGAGGAGTGTCCAAAAAACGGTTCCCTTTCCGTTTGCGTATCTGAGGTTTGCACTAAGTTCTTAAAATCCCGGGTGCCGGGGCTGCCCTGAGGCGTTAGGCCTCTGGGGAAGCGGCGCAGAAGTGTCCTGCAGGTGGAGAATGCAGGCGAGGAGCCAGCGCTTGCGTCCCTGCCTTTCCCAGACCAGAGCAGACCCACTGCCGTAGCGCTCTGGAGGCGTCCGGGTGGCGCAGGGGCCGGAGGGCGCTCAGCCCAGGCCAGCGCCGGGGTACAGGCCCGTCCCACCCCCGGGAAGGAGACCGGTACGTGACAGCTCAGCTATTGCCGTTCCCAGTCTGGTTTTGAGCCTCCCCGTCCAGGCCCTTCTGATGAATGTACTCAACTGGCCAGCGTCATGTTTTACCTGTAGCTGTTCTTGCCTAGTCACAGGTTAAATCTGAATGTAAACTAAGACTTAAAGAATCATATGCAGATGCTTTTTGCTTAACTTATGTAATTGCTTTTTTTTTGTGACTTTTGGAAGAGGGTTAAAAACGTTGCTTTCCTAGTGTAAAGTTTTCTTAACCAAAAACTTGGTGAATTTAGCTTCACTAGTCAGTCTACCTCATGTTATTGTTTATGAACCGAACCTGTCTGACCCTGTGGCTCTGGTATGTTTATAATGTGCTCTCATTAAATTTGAATATATTAAGTTACCCTTGCAGCCTGCTCTCTGCTCACGGGCACTTTGCACAGGACCCCCCCCCTCAAGGAACCCACCTCGTACCTGCTAACGGGAGCCCCACTCGCCAGGTTTAGGGAGACCCTCTGGGGCACAGCCAGTGGGGGAGATCTTTGGAACTAAGCACTGGTGGTCTGGGAGAGCAGGTTTGTGTCAGGCTGGAAATACCAACTTTTAAGCCCCTGAACAGTTGAAAAATGTGCACAGAGACACAGCTGGGTGTTGCTCGGGCACAAACTCAAAAGCAGCAGCAGCACCTCAGCCCTTCTCGCTTTCCAAACCCACTGCAGAGCATCCCCTTTAGCTTCCTGCCAACCCACACCGCTTTTATGCCAAATATCCTTTACATTTTGCTCACAATCCCCTTGAAAATTAAAACCAGCAGCTTGGGAACAGCAGCTGCTGCGGCCCAGCATCCACGCACGTCGGTTTTAAGGTCCCTGCATAACATCTCAGAGGTGGTGCAAGCTCTTTGCTTTAGCTCGAGGCCAACATCAAGGCCAGCACATGTAAGCAAGAGTATTCTAACTCCATGTTGGTTCCAAAATTAAACCATAAGGCAGGAAAGCTTTCATTTAATTTAAACTTCTATTAGGGTTTTAAGCTATTCGTCAAGGCTGGAGGTGTCACCCCTCTCTGTACCGTAAACCTTGCAGGAGGCTGGCATTGGTCTGGAGCTCCTGGGGAGCAGCGCCCTGGCCTGTGCCATAAGTGCCTTGTCACAAAGGGACTGCTGACCACAGGCAGGTACACATGCAGAGACTCTGTGCTCCAGAACCTGCTTCACAACACACGCTGCCACTAAAGGTCTTTCACACACAAAAGTGTGAAATAATACACTGAAAAGTCATTCACACTTTGCATGGATCCAGAGTAACTTTAAAAAAAGCTATCAAGTATTTTATTTTTAATCTATCTACATTATGTACAGATCAAGAAAGGCCACAGCAGTTTTTCAACATACAAACCCTTTAAAAGAGGAGAGATTTACCAAGGAGTGACAAGTATCAAAGTGAAGTCCGCTAACAAAGGCATATACCCAATATGGTGAGTGAAGAAAAGGGACAAGTCCCTCAGGTCCACCTTTTACTCGGTGAGAGAGCTGGTTTCCACCTGCTGGCACACACAACGCGCCCCGGAAGCCACCGGGCAGCTCGCGAGGGCTGTCACCCAGGATGACCGACCGCGACGCGTCTCGCCCGGCTGCGCTCCAGCAGAACCTGGACCTGTCAAGCAGGGAAGGGGTAAGGGGCTCACCCGGCTGCTGGCGCCCGCGGCGGGGCCACCGGCCTCACTGGTATATCACCAGGTTAGGAACTTCAGCAGGTACTCGCCAGGGAGACGGGGAGTCTGCATTAGTTTACAGTCCACTATGAACAATTTTCTGCTGCATGTAAACATGACTAACTAGATAAAATACAATCAAACTTTTGTAAAAGTTAATAAAATAGCTTTCTTTTAGAAAAACAAAGTTAGCCTATTACTGCATTGTTTACAATTTTAATAAAATAGTACAACCTTGTGGTTGTTACCAGTCCTGAGTTCACTGTAAGAAAAATGGCCCTGGCTTCTGCTGAAGGTGTGCACCCGCCTGTCGCGTCCCGGCAGAAGTCTCCCAGTGAAAAAACGGGATTGCCTTGGGAGCAGCTAGGTCTGGTGCTGGCCGTTGAGGAAGTTGTACACCAGGAACTGGCCGGTGCCGCAGTACTGCGTCGCAAAGAGCTTGCCGTCCGGAGTGGGGTCTGAGAAAGCAATTTCTTCTTTACTTAAATAGGAGCCATAGATGAAGTTGCTCCTGTTTAAATAGAAATTTAAAAAAAAAAAAACAAACACAGAATTAATTACCCTCAAGGAATAATGCAAGAAGATTTATGTTATTAGGCCACAAACCCTTAATTAAAAGGAGCAGCTCTATTAGGAGGAGACGGCTGTATCTGTATGAGCCATCTCCTGCTTCCAAATGGTAAGGAGAACCACTCCTGGGAAGGTTTTGGTGAAGCATTTTAGCAGGAATGTTCTTACAGAGCCATTGCTTGGGAGCTGCATCAAGAGCTCCATTTCAGAGTTTTAGACAAAGTTTGAATTCATTCCAGCTATTTCTTCATAGAAAAGAGCGAGCTGGGACTGTGACTACCCTCACTAGGAACCGACCCGTCGGCCGCAAAGGAGCCCAGGTGCTTCGAGCGGGGGCTGAAAGGACACAATGAAATTTTAAGCTCCTGGTTTGAAAAAAAACCAACCCAACCCACCACAACCCAACCCAAAGCCCTTTGACACTGGAATGAGAGCACCTCTTGCATTAATTTAGCACATCTAAGAACACACCCTTGAGGCGTAATTCGCAAGCGAAACACTTTCAGTATTAACTACATGGGCAGGAAGATTGGGATTGCTCAACTGCTTTGTGGAAGTATTTTATTTAGGTTTTATTCTTATTTGAAGAAAGAGGAGAGAATCAGGAGATACCATTGTGCTTTTCTGGATGGCTACGCGTGCAGATTTAGAAAACTGATCGTTAAGACCTCACTCAGGAGAAGGAGGAGGTATTGTTTATCCTTGAAAACAGAAGAAACGTCCATTAAAGTTCAGGTTTTTGAATTCCTAGAAAGTAAACTTACCTGTACTTGCAGAGTAAGGATGAACTTCAATCATATGTGGTTTGCCATTAAGTCTTGAGGAAAAGACAGTAAGAACAAAATCCCTCTTTTAATTACTACCAGCTTTCTTCTCTTCCATGGGTGGGGAAAGATGATTTTGCAAGACCCTTAAGACTGTCTGGGTGGGTTCTTGTGACTACAGGTCATCAAGTGAAACAGGGCAGACAGCCTCAAGGTGGACAAGTTTACACCAGCTCTGGCGGCCATTGAACCTTTCCACAAAGCAACTGAGCACCAGAATAACACAAGGCTCTTTTAGGCAAGCCTGTTCTCTGCCAAGGTAGCACCGAGCTAACAAAAGGCCAAACAAGCAGCAGGGCAGAAGCACAGCTCAGAGGGAAACCGAGGGCTCTCCTTGCTAACTGCAACAGACAAATAAAATGGATTCTAAAGATCCTATAGAGCTGTAGCTGAGGGAGCAACTCCAGGAGCACTTTGGGGAAGAAATTGTTCCTTTAGAAGTAGTTTCTAGGAAACTACTGAATACACAATTAAAAAACAGCCAAAAATAAAACCAAATCACCAACTTAACACACTTCTCTAACTACAGCTTTACAATCAAAAGCCCAGACAGAACATGATCTGGTAAGAACTTTCTATTTGCCCAACCAGACAGGCAAGATGCATTCTGCAGAGCAGAGTCGCTTTGCCAGGCTCTCCAAATACCCAGGAGGGCAAGGACTGCCCATGGCAGGGGGTTGGAACTTGATGATCTTTCAGGTCCCTTCCAGCTCTAACCATTCTATGATTCTGTGACTAGCAGATGCAGGAGTAGCTGTGCCTCAAGCTCCAGCAAGATGGAGCCAGCCAGGCACCTCACAAACCTGACAGCCCAGCAGTAACAACTCTGGGGTAGTTCTTGGCATTACTCAGAACAGGTGTTTAAACTTCTAGAAAACATCACTGGAAGAAACTTAAGGTGTGGAGATTCAACACGTTTAACATTTATCTGAACTACAGCATGGCTGTTTGAGTCCTTTTATGGATCTAGCACTTAGTGTTCTGCTGAATACACCCCTCACTCGCTACTAAAGCTCCATGGAAATTGAAAATATCTCCTAAGGCTCAGTGAACCTGAGTAAAGCAAAAGAAAAAACAAACAAACAAACAAGGTCGACTTGGAAGCCACCAGATTACATCACATTCAGTGCACTCATCTCTGCTCTTTCTCCCTTTCTGCCTCTGAGGAATGGACACTGGACCAATGACTGGGTCACAGCCCTTACCACTTGGGTAATCTCACACTGTGACCAAAGCCAGTCTCATTTCCTTCACCCAGAATCACCTCAGAGGGATTAACACGAGCTCGTTGGGGTTCTGCTCAGCTGAGTCACTGCAACTGCTGTTGTGGAACACTGGCCTTACTGACTGAACTCCACATAATACCAGAACTGTCAGCTGTGCTCAAATCTACATCCCCAGTATCCCCAGCAGCTTTATAATACAAACCTGAGAGACACAAAGCAATAAATGTCTTGGACTGAGCTTTATCTAAAGCACATGTAACCAAGGAGTGAACTTTATATTACCTAAGACACTCTATCATCCGGGAGGCAACCTTCTTCCGCCGCATCATGCTGAAGACCCATATTCGACTAATCCCACAAATAGCAGGTTCTGGAGAGGTTGAGCAGCACCACGCTTTCTGTCTTTCAAATATGACTTTCTCATTTTCTGAACTGACTTCTGGAACTTTCTCTTCTATAACTCTGTAGCCCTGCAGGTGACGTAAAAAAAATACTTGTCACTTTATAAACGCGTTGCTAGTGACTGAACACAGTGATTCTTGTGTAATTTATTGCAGTTACACATACTTACATGCTAAAATGCCTTACCAAAAAGACTGCACGTTTGTGTCTCATTTGATTGCTCTTAACAGTTTCAGAATCGGAACAGATGAGAAAAGATTAACCCCCAAACCCCTCTAAAGCTTATCCAATTTAAAATAGCAGCAACAAGTAATTCGGTTCTTACTACCACCTGTATTAAACTGTTTACATCAAATTCTCTGACTTTGACTACGATTGTTTTGCTTCTTGTCTGCCACTCCCAAGGGATGGCAGAAAACATCAGGTTACAAGGGAACCCACAAAATACGCCAGAGCTCTGATGCCGGTTTTCAGTACTGCAAGTGGCAGCATGACTTGTCATGCTCTACACCGCACAGTTCTGCCCTCTGCTGCTGGTTGCTGTGGGGCTCTTTGACCCTCTGGGGCTCCAACTCAATCCTACAAAGTACCCACTTGGATTTCTGCCGAGCAGGGAGCTGGGTCTGCTTGTCAACAATGTAGGAGGACCAAACGACACCAGCAGAGGAAGAAATACTGTGCCCTTCACCTGCAGACGAGCAGGTCTAAGCCAAGCATAGTACCAGACGCATATCTCAGCTCAGCATCAACATTACAAACACAAACCGGTGCATTTCAGAATGGGCTACCACCCACAGCCTCCTCCTTTCTGGAGAAGGCCTAGGTGGAATACTTATTTGCTAGATGGCTAGATTTAAACTCTTAGGTAATTCTATACCTTCAGAATGTCTGAAGAACACAGTCACCAAGCACTGACGCACGGTGCATTTCTCCCATGCAATCACTTACCCATTGGATATGTTCTGCAATTAAACAGCCGATAACTTTTTTGTCGTTAGAAATGAAAAGAAGAGTTTTTGTTCTAGAGTAACACATGAGCGGGGCTTGCTGAAATCCCAAGTCATTGTCTACCATTTCTCTAATTTCTTCAACCTGTCAAAATAAGTTTAAATACTGTTCAAGGAACACATGTAAATATACACTGGTATAAATACATGTATTTGCAAAAATGCACCAAGAAATCTAGAACAGCAGAAGAATTTCCAGGGAGTTACAGATTTCCCCAAGTAACCTGCAACACATGGGTCCACACGAGTGCTCCTTAAAAACACTTGGCTGGAGACAAGAAGAGCAGAGGCCTCCGAGTCATCTTCTGTTAAGTCCAAACTTCAGTTAGTTAAAGGCTAATGGATGCAACACAGAAAATCAAACTCTTCCTGTTCTAGAGTTAACTGAGATCTACCCCAAAAGCTACACCAGTTCAGCTGAAGTTTTTCCTGCCTGTTAGTTTTCAAGTTTTCAAAGAACTAACCCTTCAAGGGCTCTGAGCAGATGACAGCAAGCATGATGACACGGCAGCTAGGAAATGTATGCATTTATTGTGAAGAATCAGAGCTCTTTCCTCAAGCATTCTGCTCTCCCATTAGCTTTGCAATAAGTGACTGAATCAAAAAATACAATTTTGCCTAATATTAGTACGTTTAGAAGAGTAAATATGTAAACTCCATCAGGACTGTAAACACAAGCTTATGTGGGAGCTGAGAGTTGAGTTTACTGAGGGATTCTTGTACCTACACCTGAGCACTGAAGCAGCCTCTATCCTGCCTCTGACATCTCTACCATGGTTTGGGCTGGGCCAGTCCCTAAAGCAGCCAGCAATAAGGCGGCCTTTCCTATGCGATGCCTTAACTCTTCAACGAAAGCAAAAGCAGAATTGCTGATGTGATGAATATACACAGTTAGTGCTGATCAAATGAAAACTGTGTTTAAAAATGCTTCTAAAATAACTTTTAAAAGCCACAGTATCAGCTACTCTCTACTTTTTCATCTAACCTTAGGTACCAGTCTTTTAAGGACAAGTCCATACATTAAGTGTCCGTTCTTGGTCAGTCATCCAGAGCTGTGGCACTTGGAGATTCTCTCAATTTTACCCACACAGGACAGAGAGCTCTATCCTAAACTAGGGTAAAATAGTTATTGCTTTTCTCCAACCATCCCAGTAAAAAATAAATATACTGAAATTAAGGTAATACTACCACAGAAACAAAACTTTTAAAAATATAATAAATAAACTTTTCTGTGTTAAATATTGTAAAAAGAAAAAAAAAAAGAAAACTTGTATTTTCTTTTCAGTTGAATAGCTTCAAAAATTCTGTTGGTCTAAAGAAAACCCACTACAGTCACACCATGCAAAAAAAACTGTCTTGGGCACCAGTTCAGCCTCCAGAGGTCCCTTCCAACCTCAACCAGTCTGTGATCCTGTGATGGTGGTACTGTAAAAAAGTACAAGTTAGTGACAGCAAACCCCCAGGGAAACAGAATCAGTGCCAGGCCACTGAGGAAACAGATGTAATGACATAATAAGATGTATGAACACAGGTTAGCCAGCCAGACACCAAAGTGCCCTGCTGCTCTAAGTCTCCACTAGGGTACTCTGCCCGGTTTTAGAAGAGAGGTGCAAAATAGACATGAGACATGGCACAAATGGACATCATCTGGAGGAGAGAATGACAACGGTCAGAGCTCTGTAAAACATTATCTAGGGGTATAAACCAAAAAAAAAAGAACATCCCGTCAATCTCTTTGAACAATCAGAGCGTTGTGTGAGCTGTTGTCAGCTGCCATAAACCAGAGCTGATCCTGCTTTGGACATGGGAACTGACTAGGTGACTTTGAGACACTTTCCACTTAAATCTGGTTTTGTCCAAAAATCATTCAGAGAATGGTGCCAATTTGTGCTCTACAATAAAGTCATAGAACCATAGAATGGTTAGAGTTGGAAGGGACCTTAAAGATCACCCAGTTCCAAACCCCTGCCATGGGCAGGGACACCTCCCACTAGAGCAGGCTGATCAAAGCCCCATCCAGCCTGGCCTTCAATACTTCCAACGATGGTGCATCTACAGCTTCTCTGGGCAACCTGTTCCACTGTCTCACCACCCTCATGGTAAAGAATTTCTTCCT
>VZTM01002841.1:18365-41583 GCA_013400555.1 Jacana jacana | reverse complement strand
CATAATAATATTTACTGGACTTCTTGTTATTTTGATTTTATACTTGCTACATATATTAGCCTTGCCATGTACCAGAAATAATTGGCTGATATACTTGAATGCCTGCTGGTAAATGCAAGAGTACAATTATTGTTCTTATTCTTCTTTTTGTCTTTTGTAAACGAATGAATATATATGTCAACTATTAGCATTGTTTGCTGTTTGACCTGAATCATAGAAGTGATGACGTATAATCATGAGGAGTGATTGATACACCAGATGTTGTGCAGTCATTCAGGGGATCCTTGAAAAGATGGAGAAATGGGCTGACAGAAGCCCCGTGAATTTCAGCAAATGGAAATGCTGAGTCCTAGCCCTGTGGATGAATAACCCCAGAAACTAGTACAGGTTGGGAGCTGACTGCTTGGAAAGCAGTTTGGCAGGGAAGCTTCTGGTGTTGCTGAGGGACTCCAAGCAGAACCAGAGCCAGTAGTACACCCTCATGGCTAAGAATGCCAACAGACTGCTGAGCTACATTAGGAGGAGTATTGTCAGCAGGTCAAGGAAGGTAAACCTTCCTCTCTACTCTTCTGAGACACATTCAGAATGCTGGGTGCACTGCTGAGATCCTCAGTACAATGTAATGGTAGGGATACTGGAGTCAGTCCAGTGAAAGACCATGAAGATGAATAAAGGATTGGACTATGTGCCCTAAGACAAGAGGCTGAGAAAGCTAGGATGGTTCAACCTGAAGAAGAAAAGGCTCAGGGTGATCTCATCAATGTGTATAAATACCTGGATGAGGGGGAGGTCATAGAATCATAGAATATCTCAAGTTGGAAGGAACCCATAAGGAACATTGGGTCCATCAAGCTCTGTATTAGATGTTAAATAAGTAAAAAAAAAATAAATATATGTATTTTGCTTTAATAGGTAAAGTTATCTTAAATAATCTTGATGCTCTTGAATAATCTCTCTATATTCATGTATATGCTAAGAAAAAAATCAATGTACATTCTGAAATGATGTTTTGTGGAATAATCTGAAGAGAATATAATTTTCTAATGTGGTAATTTCCAGTGTCTAGGTTTACCAGTCTTATTTAGTTCACAAAAAGTCCATAAAATCTCTGGTGTGGATTGGGAAATTGGTCTGTACCAGAACCAGCAAGTTAATTCATACCTTGTAAGGTTTGGCAAGCTGGGTTATAACACACACACAAAAAAAATAAAAATACCGAGGATGAAGGGGGAGATAGGGGAGGCAGATTCAGCATTATATGGAAAACAAGTGGAGTAGAAAAGAACAGAGTACAGAATGGAGTGGATTCAAATAGGCCAGATATAGAAGAGAATCAATATTTTCAATATGCTTCTGAAAAAGGCTTGAAAAAAGTCTATGTCTATCGGTAAGCATATGTTGAAGTATTTTCCTAAGGAGAGACTGTCCTGTCACTACTTCATAAAATAAAGCAGAATATTCCCACTCATGTTGTGAGAAGGTCATTATGATACTCACTGTAAAATAAGAAAATTTTGCACGGTAGAACGCTCTATTATTAACAATGTTTTTTTGTAAAGGCGTCAGGAGCCAGACAGTTATGTATCTGCAAAACTCTAAGCTGTAATAAGTGAGCAGTGGTATTCAAAGAAGAAAGCTTGACATTTATCTTGTCTGAAAAATAAAAAGATTGAAAGCAAATAGGGTTTTTTTGACAACATTGAAACTCCTTCATCATTAGCTGGAGAAAGGAATTAAATATCATTAAAAGGTCGCAAGAACTCGCATGGTCTGAGAACTAGGGGGAGCACAAATCTGATAAAAGAGCCTTGGAGAAAAATATTTTACAATTAAATGCATTAACAGATGACATTCTGGTTGGAAAACAGGCACTGGTACAGATGAGGAAGCATAAATTGCTTTTCATTTTATCTTGAAAAAATCGTGGTATAGAAAAGACAAAAAAATCTATTATGAACCCTTACTTTTAAAGTAATGTAAATAGTTGCTATGAATATAAAATCAGCCTTCATTTTGTTACAAAAAGTTATATTTCACAAATAATAAAGCAACACTTCATAAAATCTCCATCTCCATGCAATGCCTGCTGTCTACAAATTGAAGAAGATTTATATTTTAAACTCTCTAATGATAAATTCGTGGACTTTGCACTACATAAGCTTTCTTTGTGTAGATATTAGCCCAATAATGTAATATTGTGATTGTAGATATAAAGATGTTTTGATACTATAATCTCTACAATTTAGCTCAGTTTCATCTAATAAATTAAACAAAAAAAAAAATAATTCAGAGATTCCCAGTATTTTCTGGTTTATTGGAGAAGTCTTCTTTTAGAGGCAGGGGAAATATATTTCTTTTTTGGACTTAGGAGGCAGAAAAATTAACTATAAGGATTGTCAGTTGCTGAAAATTTAAAACCTTTAAATTAAATACTGTGAACACAGAGAGTAAGTTAAAAGTAACTTGATTCAGGTTGGTAGAGCTATTTTATAGAGATAAATGTATTAAGTCAGAATTTATAAATGTGTTAGATCAAAAGTTTCTCAAAAGCCTGCAATATAATATCTTTAAAGATTTTTGTGAGTAGATGCCAAAAAAACACGTAAGGCATGAAGAAACTTTTATAAGTCTGTAATGAGTTAGAAAGCGAGTTTTACCCACGGCAAGAGTTTTAAGGTTTTGAATTCAAGACTTTCTGAAATATTTTCCTTTTGTTTTTCTTTAATGGAAAGTCTTAACAGGTATAAAATAAATACCAGAGCATGTCTCCATTAAAACAAAAAGCAAAGAAGCACGAACTCAGAAAAACACATGATGTAATGACTAGATTCTTCACTGTCCATAAATTTGTCTAGTTCCATTTTGAACATGTCTTTTTGCGTAAACTCCTTTGGTAGCAAAATTCAGATTTTTATGACCTGCTGTGTAGAATTATATTTTCTTTTAGCTGTTTCAGAATGATCACCAATTTTCAGTTTTCACTAATTGCCACAAGTTCCAGAACGGAAACAGCTGGTTACCTTATACAATGCCTTCATGGGTCTGTAAATTGCTTATTTTGTATCTCTTCAGGGTTTTCCTCTCCAAACCAAAGATCCTCAGGCTCTCTCATCATGAGGTATGTGCTTGTGTTCTATTCCCCTCGTCATTGTAATTGTGCTTCCCTGAATTGTCTCTAAACCCGAAAGATGTTTCCTGAGATGTGTAGACCAGAATTACTCATGACACCGAGATGTAGATGCATGAAAATTTGATATAGCAGCAAAAATGCATCCTCCTTCTGGTTTTCAGTATGCTTCCTGGAGATGGGCAGTGTTGTTGCTGGCTGATTTGATTTTGTTGCATGTTGACCTATTGATTTCTAAAAACTGCCAATGGATCAAAGATGTATTTCATGAGTTATAATTACCAGTTCCAAGTTAAACATTACACAAGACTCATTTATGTTTTTCTTTCCTTATATATACTGCTTTAGATTTATCTGTACTGAAGCTGGTTTTTTCACCTTTTACCCACTTAGTTTTCTGAGATTCTTCTGAATTCCTTATCCAACAGTGCAGCAACCAGCCTCCAAATATAATTTAACATCATCTGAAAACAGTGACCTTTCATTGTGCTCTCCCCTCTCCAGGCAACTGAGGAGGAAGATGAACAACCCACCTTCCCCCAGACACGCATCCCTGGTGGATCCTCAGCAAACAACAGAGCTTATTTTAATAGACAGGCCACTAACGGCTAAGGAAGGAAAAATAAAGAATATGCTCAGATGTGATTTTACATGCTGTTGAGAGCAGGCCCTTTAAGAGGGAGTTACTGAAAGGGCACATATGCAAATAAGTGGAAGTAAGCGAAACGAAGTATAGTGAAGGAGAAACAAAGTGTGGGAAACAGCAAATGACACAAATGTTGTAGCCAATCATGGGGCAACTTTAAGCCTGTGGAAAGTGCGTGGAAAGCTCGTGGACAATACCCCTCTCCCTATCCGAAATGTAGTGCTTAGCGAATGAGGACATGTAACTGTAGAACGATTGGATATGTGCACTTCCTGAGGGTGCTCCCTGAAGTGCCTCCTGGGTGCGCTTCCGGATTCGGGTGCTGGCTGGAATGGCGGATTGATGGCTTCCTGATTGATGGCGTCGGGCTCGACTGCTCCTGGCCGCGGCAACATGCTAATCTGTATTTCTGATTGTTATTTTGTTTCTTTGTATTATATTCAGCCTATCACATTTTCAGATAGCTGACATGTTTGTGGTCTCAGTAAATAAACTCTTGGTTTTATTTATCCACTGCTGGTGAAACATCTACAGTAGTCTGTAGAACTGATAATGACTTGAAAATACTAATCCCCGGTGGTCTTAAACTGATGTGTCCACAGACTAAACACCCTTTTGCTAAATAATTTTTTATAGAAATGGCTGATTTTTATGAAGTGCTGTTCTTTTGCCTAACATTGATAAGACATCAATTTATTCAAATTACTCTTGCTATCTAGGTAAGAGAATATTATTTGCCTCAGGAACACCTCTCTAACCAGTCTTGGTGTTGACCAAGTTGGAGGGAATCATTGTTTCAAAGCAGCTACCTTTGTTGAAGAATAAACCATCTATCCAAAACAGAGAAAAGTTAGACTAAAAGGGGTATTAAAAAAAAAAAAAAAGAAGAAACGTTTAACTCTATTTTCTTTCCTGTTTCATACTCCAAAAATTCTTTGTGAAAAGATTTTGCATCCTTTTTCCATTATTTTTTTTTTCCTTTTCTAAGGAATAATGTTCTTGTGCATTAGATGGCTTTAACGGAAGAAATCCACAGACCAGAGACAAAACGGGTGACAAAATAAATCACATAACTGTATTAAAAGAAAACAACCTTCGTCTCCTAAGTTCTTGTTTTGTCTTCTTATCTCTCTTTTTCAGGCTTTGCGTAGTACAAAGTCCATACTGAATTCTGGCTTAGTCATAGTACACAAGCAGAGATAAGAGACAGTTGACCATGGGGTTATCCAACGTTGTAGGATGCCTCTATATAACAGGATGTGCTACTTTCACAAATAGGGAGCTTACGTTATTCAAGCTCAGTGGAATATAACGCAAAATGTTTTTGAGATTTGTAAGAAGAGATGAAGGTTCATCCTGCATGGCTTAGAGCTAATGCAGAATAGAAAGAAAAAATGAGGCAGGAAGTAAAAAGTCAGGAAATGCAGAAGAAGAAGGTACAGAGAACGCCCATATTTTTTCACCTGCTAAGATCAGAATGTCTTACTAGTGGGAAATCACTCTCATAATTGAAATTTACCGTGATGTCCTGTGATTGCACGCTTTGTTTTTGTAATCAGCTTTTACCATCATCCCTATGATTCAGGTGAAAAAAAATTTTAAAAAAATGTTACTTGCCCAGACAGGAAAAGCTTGCACTGTCTACATAGAACAGACAGATACTGCTGCAGTGTTTCATACTTGAAAAGAAAAAGATTTTGTCCCATTAGTTTATCTACGTAGGGGCTCAAGAACATCAATCCAGGTGACTTAATTAATTTGTGCTCATCTGGTCTAATTCTCCATAATAGGCTATACAGATTCCTTAAACTCTCCAAGGCACAGCAGGATTTAGTGTGGAAATAAAGAAAGGGTTAAGTACAAAGAGGCAGAAGCAGCAGTGGGAAGTTGCTCTCATATCTACTAGTATTTTCTTCAGCTCATCTTACTGGCCTTGAGTGTATTTGCAGTTGTAGCTGACAAGACTCAGGACTGAAATTGAGAAGACAGGTGATTCTTACAAAGTGTGATGTGAGAGAACAGAAAAGTACAAATTTAATGAAGGTGCCATAAGTAGTAGGAGGAACAGGGAAGCAAGAGAAGGAAAACAAGTACAATATTGCATGCTTTCTGTAATAGAGAGACGTTATTCTTCAGAATTTTGCTGGCACTAGTACACTACCAGAAAATTTTCTTTCCACTGAAAATGAAGCCAAACAAGAAACAACTTTTAATCAGTACCTTTAGCCTATATCCAGTTAAGTTATACTTCAGATAAAACAATTTAGATGTAAAACTTCTCAATTAAGCATGGGTGTTTGAAGAGCAATTGCCTTGGTGGGCACTGAACCAGCTTAGTAGCTAACATTACAGCATTAATTTTTCTGAGCCAAATGTTCCCTAAACCAGACAGAGGGACACAAGTATAAGGCAGATAATATCATGTATAAAAAATGCAGCAAAGTAACACTTCAAGTCTTGATTCTCAGGTTTTGCTGAGGTGTTTCTCTATAACACATAGACATACAATTTGATGACAGAAAAGTTCTCTGCTGAGTTAACAACATTCTTCTTAGGGTAATGAACACTTTGTCCTCCACATTCAACTTCATCTGTGTCTAACATAACTCATCTGCCTCATTTCCACTTCTGTTACTTTTTCAGAAATATGTTATCAGCTAACAACTTGTATAAATACTATTTTCATACTATTGGATTAACAATTTTCCATATAATTCAATGACCAAATCCTTTTGACTCAACAGCCTGGACAGTTCTTTTCCTAAACTCTCAGACGCAGTCCTAAAGGCTGCTTGATTGTCTGTGACTTCCGGTTCAGTTAGTACAAGGAGTTTTGGAAACATTTTTGTTGCTTAGAAAGTGTCTTGCCAGTTTGTTTCAGGACCTGATGGTTTTTTGTGTCAATGCTGTCTCTCACATCTGGTCTTCCTCCAGAGTCATCAGGACTTGACAGGTGCAGTAACCTGTACTATACCTACTTGGTTGTTGCTATTAATATTGATTGTTGCTCGATGATTGGTTGTGGTTGTTATTGATTGCTGATGTGCTATTGATTGATACTGTATTATCGATTGCTGATAGAAAGTTTTAATGATTTTACATATATATATATGTATTCGCTTTATTACTCATAAACATACTTGCTAGTGGTGATTTGTGTGGTATTTGTGACAAGCTTTAATAAAGCAGTGAAATTTAGAGGTTAAAAGCCTCCATCCATGTCTTTGTGCACTACAGAATTCTAATAATCTACTCTCCATAGGGTGCTTGACATACACACAGTCTTGGGTGATGACTTACGTCGTGATAACCATCTATGTGACTATCAACATCATATACCCATACAGTGTATATGACTTTTTTCTGTTTTGTTATGTCTTTGTCCACTGTTGGTAAAAAGAGCTCAGAACGTTTTGATAGAAACTCACTAATCCAAATGGTGAAGCTACATCAGTGAAATTGATGTTCAAACTGCAAATTTGAATTTTGCAGGCTAAGGCTTTGATTCAACCCATTATAGGCAAGTTGTGCATTTCAGAGCCGGAATTGGATAAGCCATTCCACTCTATTTTCTTGTTTGCTCTTGCAAACAGGTGTCTGAATTGGGAATATCCTGTTTCTATCCAATAATTAAGTGTAATTATGTGGAAAAAGGAGTGATTGCAAAATGTATATCTGCAAACCTGGGTTTTGAATGGACCTGCATGACATTTAAAACATAGCTTCTCTGACACCTGTGTTCTCCAAACACAGCACAACGTTGTAGTGCGTACTATTTTCTCCATTACAATAGACCTCAGGGTGGCTGTAAGAAGTGCCGTCTTTTCTATGCAGCCACATTCATCTTTGAAGCAGACTTTTAGCTGGGGTTTCAAAAATTTATAAATTCATTGCATAGAGAAACTGGCTTCCAGGCTGCAGGGCTAAAATCATGTAACTATAAAGTCATAATTCTTCACAGGGATTCTTTGTTTCATGTTAGTTATTCCACTTCAGAAATGACTTATTCAGAATTTTTGTCAGCAGAAATATTTTGTCCCTATAGCTATGCCACTGGGACAAAATTATTTCTACAGTATATTTCTCTCTATAGACAATTACCTGTGGTTTATCTTTTGAGTCATGCAAGCTTTCCATATGAACTTGGATAAGTAACTGTTTCATTATCCTACACAGAAATGAGGATAAACAGCCTATCTAAACCGCAGCATAATTAAGAAAACATCTTATTGTTAATGTTTATAAAGTTTATGTTTTGTCGCTATAGGAGAAATAACGCTGAAGAGAAAATAGCAGTAAATGCTTGTTATGATGAAACAGGAAATTCACAGCTAAGAACCAAAGAAAAGAGGTTTTTCTGTTCCCTTGATGATCTGTTTGAGATTCCAATAAAGTAGCAATGGGCAAAAGCACAATGTTCAGCACTAGTTTCTTCGTAGCTTCGCTGAACTTTTCTGCCCTTCAAGGAATCTAAGAAGAAAAAATCTCTCATGAGATTGTTCTGTACTATTCAATAAATTTAAAATAACCTTGAAGCACCTCTTTCCATTGTGTATAATTAAATACGTTTCAAGAAGGAAATAAAAAGTTTGGTTTTGGTCTGTTGGAACATTTTTTAATATTTCCAAACTCTAACCCTGGTTTTGCAAATAAAAAGATGCCAGAGGTTCATTCCCACATAAATTATTCTATTATTCCATGATAAATTTTGGAATTAGATTTTGAGACATAGTTCATAGATGTATGTAGATTGAGACACAGAGCATTTGAAACAGAGGGAATACTAAATAACAAAGCAGCACTTCCTGGTGTCTGGTGTTAAACAAGACAGTGTATGGAATATTAGAATATTTCTGAAGAATTTGTCTGCTGTCATTATTAATAAAAGACTGAATCAGTATTAAAATAGTTTGTGAGTGGAATTGTGGTTAGTAATAAAGTGGTTTCCTAATTCACTTTGTTGCTGAAAAGTTTGTGATAGTTACAGATCTATGTTTTCCTGTGCTAAACTAGACATTTATCCACATACCCTCGTATTACTCTGAATATTGTATCTGTACTCTGTTGACATGATTTATAAGTTTTTGATTACAGCTGTAGCTGGCTGATGGTAAGAAGTATGTCCTGAACAACATGTCCACTTCATTTTTTTGTTTTGTGGTAAGAAATAGGTTCAACCTATTTATATTGCTTGACAGTAAACGCCATCAGATGTTTGTCCCTGAGGGGCTCATTATCTTAAATTATAGATTTAGCCAATAACAGACAGCGCATCAAAAGGGTTTTGAGAAGCCAAGGTAAGGTAAAAAGCTACTTGTGCAATGAGCAATCTTGCAGAATATGAAAAAAGATGATTTTCAGACCTGTTGCATGAGCACTTAAGGGTCATCTGTGAAATACAGCAACAGTAAAGAGAAAGAGAAAAACAATTCACTTCCTGTTCTTATATATCAACTTTTTCTATGCCGTTTATCATCACAGTATCTAAAGCATATTGATATGTCAGAGGCAGAGGTTGGTTATATAATAATAACTGGTCTATCCTGGAGCAGCCACACTAGCAGTTAATGTGAGAAACTCAGGGAAAGAACCTGAGAGAGCAGCATGGATAACTTTTTTGAAATGCGGAAAGTTCATCATGTGGAGCTATGAAGACAGCTCTTTGCCTGGTGAATGTTTACTTTATCTGTATTACTGGAACCGCCCACAAACAACAACAAAACAAAACAAAACAAAACAAAAAATAAATCACAGAATTCTAGATGTCTACTGCCAAAAGGGAAGGTATAAAGAGTGAAAATGTGAAAAACTTGGACATAAATGTGTTCAGATCTGAGGGAAAGGTTACAACTTAATTTGTACTTAGGGAGAGTAGTGTCATTGATATTCCGTCCCCTCTTGTTCCAAGTCCCACTGAGGATGCCTGTACAATGGTAAACTCAGGACTGTTGTTCTACCCTCCTCAAATAAATATATCTGAGAATACTACCATTTATCTGTCTGTGTAGGTAAACTTGGTCACTTTCCTTGAGTTCTCTGCATGAAATGAAATCCATTTAGGGTGTAAACAAAACATTCATGCATATTTTCCATATTTCTTTATGTTTCTTGAGGGAACATCTGTTTTGAAGGCACAAATCTGCTTTCTGGGTAACTTGATAAAAGAGAAGCCATGAGGGCATTTCTCAGCAATATTATACATGCAGTTTAATTTGTCAATACTGAAGAAATACCATGTTATTCTATTGGATGCTACTGCTACTGCTACTGCATAATATTTATGTTCTGTGTTATGAAACATTCTGCCAGTTACCAGGGAATTAAAGGAAAGGAATGAAACAGACTGCTGCATTGTTCCAACTGCGAGAAATGATGCCTAGATTGGATGGTGAGTGAGCATAAATTCTAAGAAAGATGTTTTCTAAAGTATTTATTGATCTTATAGCTAGCTTACCTGGAACATATGTTTCTTCTAGGATAATGTGAATGACACGGACATATGTTCATATGATTATCATCATAAGAAGAGTTTGACAGGTGATATATCTGAAATGCTGATAAAACTTTTTCTTTCCTGTCATATTCAGGATTATACTGTCTGCAAAGAAAATGGAGTAAGCGTCATAAAATTATTTTGAACCTTACTCTGTAGAACCCAGACTAAGCAATCAATTGAAAGTATTTCAATCCTTCTGATAGACACATTTGGATGTGAGACATAATCAACTAACTCTGCTATCAAAGTAGTCTGAGGGATCTCTTCTGGTGCCATAGACTTTCTGGTTACTATGGAAATGAGTCAGGGAAACAGGTCAAACTTTTACAGAGACATTTTTGGTTTTCTCTTAATTCCCTGGTTGTGGATAGATGACTGTGGACAGCAAACTTTTAAGAAACAGTATACTCTTCTCCTGCCATTGTTCCCTGTTTTACTTTCAGTGTACCTCCACCTCACTTTGTGCCCATCATTTTCTTCGTCACTTAGCAAAGTTGTGTTGCTAAACAGTGCATAGCTTCAAGACTCACTATGTGCACAATCAACATATTTCTCTATGAGAAGACATCTCTCCTTCATTTTAGTCAATGGAAAGAAGACCTGCTATCAAAAAAACAAATGTCTGAGTTGACAGTAGGGAGGGAACTATTCTGTATGCATGTTAGGATGAACAGTGTGAGGGAGGCTGAATTAGTGCAAACTCAAGAGTTGGTAAGAAAAATTATTGAGAGAAAAATGCAACAAATGTGGAAGAAAGGAAACAACAAGGAAAATTTGGAGGGGGGGCAGAATGGAAATTTGGCAAAGAAACAGCGCAAGTAAGTAGTTGGGCTGATGTAGGCAACATTTTAGACAGAACATCAAGCTGCAAAAGAACCTAAAGATCTTGGGTAATTGAGTGAAAATTTGCCTACCAGTGTGTAGGCCCCTGGAAACTACAATAATCCAGCAACAAATTAAAATAATATCCATGAATATATAACTTAGGATACTGCTTGTTTTAGGTTAAACATATGCAGTCTGAGATTGCTGGGATCTGGGAAGAGTCAGGAACTTTTAATGTGAATGTAGAGGAGAAAACATCTTCCACTACAGTAAAGTACAGTGATGTGAACGATGCTGATTACTTCATTCAGCGTGACACAGAAAGGTACTAGGATGCTACTAATAAGAGGATGATACAAGACCAACACAGATTGATTTAAAATAAATCAGTGCTCTTCTCCAAAGTTAAAGTGCAGAATTTATAGGACAGGAAAGCTGTCTGCATAACAATAACCTTCACTCTGATATTCAACTCCTCCAAAGAGAAAATGTCAAGAATTCAGCTGATAACTTACCTGTACTACTTTGTTCAAGTAGAAAAGTAATGCTAACTCTGACTAACATAATATTTTGTGTGCAGGCATCTCTAAATCTTTTTCAATACATTAAGTTTTACAGGCCCTTAGACAAGTATATTCAGTCCCTTTTAAAGAATAAGTTGAAATAACCTTTATTATTTATTCAGACTAGAGTAATTTTCCCATTAACAAAACTGCGGATGTCAAACCTTTTCACCTGTCAAAGTCTTTTACTAGGTAAGGCAGAAAAAGCAGAAAACAAAGACAGTTTTGACAGAAGATGCTTCTGCAGTTTTTCTTTTACCATCTAAAATTACAAGTCTCTGAAAATCCACGTTCTTCTTAACAAGTATTTGAACAACCAGTATGACAAGGACAAGGGTTAAGGCCCTGCAGGCACCTCCAGCCCTGCCTGTCCCTGCCTGTCCCCCTCGGGACGCTCCTATGGCACCAGACCCCAAGGCAGCCCCTGCCCCAATGATGCCACAGTGGGGCCAGTCTCCAGTCTGCAGACTAACCTGTGGGCCCCAGGTCCCAGCCTAGCCTCATCTCTTCCCCACCAAGCCCAATACCCAGGCTGGATCTGTCTTGATACTTCTGGTTGGCTTTTGTCTAGGGGTGGGACAGGCACTGGCTGCCAGACCCTGCCTGTCCAGTTCCATGGAGAGCCCTTGTGGAGCCACTAGCCTTAGACGTGTCTTGACAGTTGGTTCTGACATACCAAGTAGTCATGAATTTTTCTCCTTTTCAAAGTAAAGCAGGAAGGGTAAAATCCTGTCCACAGAGGATATTCAGAGATCTTATGGGAAGTGATGCTCTGAGAACCACACCCCTATGCTCTGCACTGCTGAAATGATTTTAAGAGGAACTCTGATCACAGTTTTGTTTATTGTTTAAGAACACATTAAATGAGAAAACAGCAAGAATTGTGATTTTGTAACAGATTTTATTCTAAGAAAACCCTAAGAAACAGTGATTGAACAGAAAACTGATCTTGGTAAGAAAGTTTCTGTATCCTTTGAAGGTCTTGAAAACCCTGAACATTTTGAAGCTATTCTTTAATAAAGGCTAGTCCAGGGGATGGTCTTATGCTTCTAATTTCTTTGCTTTCTGTAGAGAGTGGAGAGGATCACGTTGGTTACCATTCAGTCTATACCATGCTTCTTCCTTGAGTCTCTTCCTTGTCCTTCTTCAGTTGTTTAAGTAAGAGGAAGGCCATCCTCACATTATCCCCATACAGGAAAGTAATACTGCAGGAGTACTTGCCTAGTGAAGTATTTCCACTACCCAGCTTGTAACTAGTTTAGAGTACATGGTGTTGCTGTGTATGAAAGGTCTTCAAAGACATGATGAATATTAGGATAATAAAACTATAAAATACAATAGAGATGAGAGTTTTTTCTCTCACTGTAGTGGCCATCCATCATCAAAGGAGCATCTGTGTTTGAAGATGTAGAACTAACTGCATTATTATTGTCTGAAATAACAGAAATATGACTTTTGGTGTACATATTTCTAAACTAAACTGTCTCTCCTCAAGTTCTAGGTTGGGATTTGCACAATTACTTCATTGAAGGACCCTGGAAATCAATGTGGGTAAGGATCCAAGTATTAGTACTTTAGGTTCTCTGACATTATCGCTCATTAAAATACATCCGTTTATGAAAGGTGATATTTCAGTCACAAATCATCTGACTAAACAGATGTTTAGAGCCATCTAAGAAACTGGTCAGATAATTTTAAAATTACACTGAAATGTGCATTTTCAAACCTTACACTGTACTAAGTATAGTAAAAAGGAACAGAATATAAATATTAGTTGACACTTACTGAAATCTTAAGACTCAGTTCTCTCTCCATCAGAAGGAAATACATTTTGCTCAGTACATGTTCGTTCTAAACTACTTTTAACTTTCTAAGACAGCATTCTTTGAGAGCCAGAAGAAAATTAAAATATCACACCATGAAAGAATATAATTTCCAAATTTCTTCGGTCATCACCATCACATAAGGACATGAAATATACAACAAAATTAAAATTCCGAAATAAGTAATTTCAGAATAAGTGGATTCACTTTTCAAAAATTTTCATTAAATTTAAGCACACAATATCTGTTTATGCCATAATTCTTTGAAGCATTTCCATTGCCAAAATAGCATCAAGAATGTTTTTTTTTATGTTTAGCCAAACAGGTTTTTTTCAGCAGAAAATGGTAAATGAATGGTAAAAAATTAATCCTGGTTAAATTTCAAGTTGCAGTGTATTGAAAAACAACATTTGAGCATATTATTGAAAGGATGAGACTATAAATGTATTTTTTTTAGAAGTTCAGGAAGCATAAAAATATTGCTTTCAATTTCAGGTACAGTATTACTAACTTTCACCCCTAAAAGACAGACAGATTGGCTTGTCATTAGTGTTCTAATTAAAATGGAAATTCACTCACCAGAATACCTTTGAAGAATAGTGCTTCATCATCTGAAACTGTTTAAAACATGAGTTTAAAGAAAAACCTTGGGGGCATACCTCTTGTTTCCATGACAATATATGAGAAAATTACACTATTTTCACAGTTGCCATTCAAATATGAAATATTATTGAAAATACGAGTTTAGCATTTATATAAAATAATATCTGACAGGGCAATAGTACTACTGTTCACAATGTTAACTGAACGAAGAGTTATAATTAGCTTTTCTGATCTTACATAGATATCCATCATGGAAAGTAATTTATTGGAAAAAAGAAAATAAGAAAAAAAAACCAAGGATTGGATTCTTGTCTTCCAAATAAAGATACTAAAATACATTCTGTAAGACAATAAAGCAGTACTCCAGAACAGACAAACCAGGAAAAGGAACCTCCCATGAGTTACTTGTCTCTCTTGAATGCTTCATTTAAGTAGTTATAACAAGGTTGTACGAAACCAAGACTGAAATTCTGAGGAACTAACGCTTGTATGCCCTTCCTTTGGATTGAATAGACTAGTCCATTCAGGGAAGTTGAACTTCACATGATTCAGCTTGATGATACATATAACTGTTGAAAAATCAGAATTTATAGTCACAAGAACATCTCCTTCCCAGTCAGTGTTTTCCAGGAAGTTATTAGGTGAAATTAAAGTACATTAATAAAGGTGTAAAAACTTTCTCAAGGCAAGAAATGAGGATTAGTTGTGATCCTGATTCTAAATGTCACTTTGGATTTCTTCATAATTTATTTTTTTAATTGTTGTATATTTGATTACCACCATAGTTCTCATCGGGGTATATATGCTGGAAACAGCAAGAATTTTTAAATTAAAATAAAACAATATGCTATTTCTGTGGTTTTTTTGATGTGAAACTTCTCTTGCTTCTCTTCACCCAGTTAAATATTAAAAAAAAATGTGATTTTAATGTTCACTTTCTCTGATAGCACTGAGACTACTGGTAGGGATTTTTTTTTATGTAAGCCACCATTTTAGGGTGAATATTTGGACCACTTCTGTCAAAGTCAGGATCAACAGAGAGGAAGGAACATAAAATGCTTCTTAAAAACTAGAGCAGTGCTGGAAAAATGTTGAAAGATCAATGAATGATGACAATCATTTTTCTGTGGAGCCATTCAGGGAAAGGGTAATATATATTCTCTTACTCAGAAGCACAGATGAAAGTTAACTCTTTAATGATACCTTAATTTTAATAGATTTAATAGAAGTATTACATGTCTAAGAGGACAAAATCAATATGCAGACACAGAATTCAGCTGAGTCCTCAGAAAATGTTGATTTATTCAAATCTGTTAATTTTCTATTGGCCCTTAAATTTAGTACATAAACCTGTTTCTATAAATGTGCATCAGGAGTTTATTGCATGTGTTAGAACTTTAAACAAAGCTCATTTAACTCAAAGTCATAAATCAGGTGATATGTTTGTTTCTATCTTTTGGATGAGCATAAAATATATTTCCCTGAAAAAAATGACATTTGCAATTTCAAAATACAGTTTTCTGGAAACATTCCATTTCCATGCAAAACAGGTAGAGTTAGTCATTCAGAATTGTTAAAGAACCTCAACGCAGAAATGATATATAGCTACAGGTGAAATAATGAATGCACATGACTGTCTTTGCAGTTCCTCAGAGCTCTTCCAGGTATAGCGATAAGCAGGCATGGAGACAAGAAGAGAGTAAATGAAACTGAAATTAAAGACAAAAACAGTCTCAGGCTTTTGTTCCTTTAAGCTATATCTTCAATGGAAAGAAGATATAGTATATATAGTAAATATATTGCTGCTATTATATACAATTGAGTAATTTGGTTTAATGATTCAAATGCATTTTGCAAAAGGTAATGGAGGGAAAAAATATTTGCCTTTTATAAGTTAGACTACTGAACATGTGTCTGTCAGAATATTGCATTTCTGATCACAAGCATCATTTGTCTAGTATTGCGTTTCCCTCCTGGCTGTTTCTAAAGAGCATTTATACCTTCTGCTTTTGTTCACAGGCTGAAAAAACTCTGATGTTCTTGAATTTTCATTTCTGCAGTCTTAATCTTCAGCTATTCCTTTTATCAGTCAAAATCTGGATATAGTTTTCTTTCTTCCTTTTGCTAGAGTAGCCACTTAGATAATTTCTGAGCTCTAGTGTCCAAATTGGCACCCAAAGTAAATTAGATGGTAATAAGTAAACTAAGCTGGTCTCCCACTAAAGCCAGCTCAGAGTTTCCTAGCAGTGTAGACAAAACATTGTAGCCCTAAGATTGCAGGAGCAGGATTAGGTCATGCCCAGCCAGGAGTCAACTCCATCCCAGAGCAGCAGCAGACTGCGGGAGGACGCATGGAGCTGTGAGTGGGTCTGCACTGCCACCACAGGCAAAGACTTGAGCTACCGGGCTGCTCTTTCCACAAACGTAGGGCTTCTCTTCCCAGTGTGACCACCAGGCTTCCTGGGTTCTGCTGTAGCTGAAGTGCACAGTGATTGATAGCTATTTTGCTATAATACAGTGAGATTCCCTTGGAAGCTGTCCAATCCCACCACCCGCTGCTCAAGAGCAGGTTTAGCTCAGTGCTAAATGAGAAGCTTCTCAGAGATGGGTACAACATTCAAATTCATTCTGACATTGAACTAAACTTTAAAGTAGAAATAGCATTTCAATATTTCTTATAGTTTTAAAATGCTACTCTTAAGCTAGTCCAGCCATGAATGATAACCACAAGTTTGGTACTAGAGGACAGTACCTATAGAAGCAAAGCCTTCTTCAAAAAATTGGTTTATAAATAAGTATTAAATCCATTTTCCTTTTCCAGATAGCTTGTTCAGCCATAGAATTTTAGAATTAAAAATTAATAATGCACAAAATTACTTATCCATCCACGAAATTAAGAAAAAATAAAATCATTGCAGAAATTCTCCAAAGCACTTTTTATATTTAATTTCAGTTCTTCAGCAGAAATGAGAATAAAATGTTTTGGGGAATGTTTTGGGGGTTTTTTTTGTTGTTTTTTTTTTTCATTTTAATTCCACTTTTAACAGAGAACAATTGAAGAACTGGGTTCAATTACCTCAGGTCTGTGTTTACAGGCAGTTTACTGTGCAGAGTATTACACTATCAACGAGTTTAAGGATATCAGAATGTGGTTTATAGAACAGGAAAAAATATTGGTCTGTACAGTTTATTAAAAAAACTAAATAAAACCAAAAGCAAACAAATCCCAAAGAGATGCAGTCATGGGTTCCCAGAAGTTTATATTATTTACAAATTCATTTTACTTCACTAAACAGAAGATATTGCTTCTTCCCGTAAACCTTTTTTCCATTGCAGTATGACTAGGATACCTCAGTTACCAAAGGCAGGATCACTGAACTTAGGGGCTTATAAGTTTTTCTGGTACAGAAGGCCTACACTAAGGGTAGTTTGGTCTCACGCTGCTATCAGTGAAGCTGCCATTGAGCATTCTCAAGGAGTATGACATACTAAAATGCAGCTTGGGCTCTGTTTTTCTTGTCTTTATTGAGAAAATAAGGTGGTCGCCTCCCTGGAGAAGCTAAAGCAAATATGTACAGTGAAAAGTGAAAACCTTTACAAGTTCTTGGTAACTGTAATAAGTAAAACTTCTTCCCATATAAGTAAAAATCTAAATTCAAAGAAAGTTTGCATTTAAGCTAGAACAACAACATTCCATGCTGCCATATCCCTGACTATAACTTGTGAATTGTGATAATAGCATCTGGTTCAGTTATGAAGTAGAAAGCACTGATAACACTGCTATTTCTTGATGAAATGTGTTCATGAAAGAATGCAGGATGCAGTGCATATGTTTTAAAGAGTGTAGCTGGAAGCTTACACCTGTGAACTGGTTGCTATTAACAGTTTTTCAACCAAGACAAGAGTGCATAACTGTACCATACAAGTGTGGTGGATTCCCTCAGTCTCTACTAATACCAAATTTACTATTTCATTCTGAGGAAAATTTTCCTACTGAAATCAATGGAAATATTGTTTTAATTATTTCTTGGTGAAGATTCTTTATTTTTACTTTAGATATGTAATGCAGATGAATTACTGTGGGACTGAGATTAATCTTTTACAGCCTGATAAAGTATTTAGAACTGAAAATGCAGGAGATCAGGGACTGCAAAGTATTTAAAAACTAGTCATGGAAAGGGACTTAACTCATTTCCAATCAAAGAAAATAAAAAAAAGTCTCACAGCTACAGCTGCTTTAATCCACTAATCTAGTTTTTACTGATTCCTCCTCTCAACATGAGGAGGAACTTCTTTACTTTGAGGGTGGTAGAATACTGGAACAGACTGTCCAGAGAGGAGGTGGAGTTTTCACCTCTGGAGACATTCAAAACTCACCTGGACATGTTCCTGTGCAACCTACTCTAAGTGTACCTGCTTTGGCAAGGAGATCAGACCAGATGATATCCAGAGGTCCCTTCCAGCCCCATGTCACTATGTGATTCTGTGGTGAATTAGGCTTAGAAAAATTCATTTGGTTCACAGGTATATTGGTATATTTACATGTTTACTCTGGTTTTATCTAAGCCTCATATGAGCCAGATTATAACAGTGCTAGCATTTAGTCTGTTCCAAATGGCTCAAGATCCAGAAACATAAATCTGTCCTCTTAGAGATAGATTTTGGCACATATACAATTCGCAGGCTATTGGAAGGAGAGTAACCTGATACTGCATTTACTTATATTTATTGGAAGGAGAGTAACCTGATACTGCATTTACTTATATTTATTATCAGACTCATAACAAATAATTATTTGACATTTTCTAGGAACTACCTGCTACGGAAGTTCTGAGCTATTATGAAATTACTTGGCATTGTAATGTTACAAATACATATCAGTAAGGCTAAAAAGGTTGAGGTGTGTGGGTTTGGATTTCTTGTCCACTTTTGGTTCTCCGGGTGACTGACAACATAACTGCCTCTCTGTTGAGCTCCACTGTTTTGATTTAACATAATGAGTAATAAATAGCTCTGTTAGAACTGAGGCTGCAGTCAAGGCTAGAGGAAACATGAGCTGCCAAAGTCATCTTCTTGTGAGTGACTTCTCCTTGATCACGTAGGCAGTTTTCTGCCTATCTCAGAAAGCAGGCAACACATGATAAAGTTGCAGTACACCAAACACCTGTGAACAGCTGTGCAATTCTATTGACAATAGAAGTGCTGAGCCAGCACATATATGAGGATCTGACCTCCTTCTAGCCTTTCTATCAAGATGTGGCAAAAAGAAATATGACTTCTTATCCTTTTAGATTCTTTGCCTTCAAGCATAAGTAGGGTCAAAAAATGAGGAAATAATTAGCACATTGTGGGAAAGCTGCTCAAGTCAGAGGGAAAAAATCCTGCTTTAGCAGGGAAGTTGGACTAGATGATCTCTAGAGGTCCCCTCCAACTCTTACAATTCTGTGATTCTATGATCTGCTGTGGGTTAGTCACATAGATTTAACTCCTGTTGGATGAAATTGCAGAAGCCTTTATTTTATGCAAGAGCGTGTCTATTGCCCTATGAATCCTTTCAACTCCCAGTTTCCACCAGTTAGTAACTAATGAATTTGTAATGCAAAAGTCCATCATGGGCAGAGTCATGATCAAGATCTCCAAAGCTATGTTCCAAACATGCTTTTAAAACCTGTTCCAGGTTCTTTTGGAAAATAAAAATGTAAGGAATCAATAAACTCATACAGTCTTTCACTCTCCACTGGTTCCCAAAATGACAAATTTCTATACAAATGACTATACAAAATTCCATACACAACCCAGTTGCTGCATTCTGGGCTTTATAAACTTTACGTTAAGGCTATGAATTACTCCCATCTTTTAAAAATACACAGAGTAAAAGACAAAAAGTATGTTAAAGCTATGCCAGGCATCCTGACTACAGCCCTTGAGGACCTGGGGATCCTGGTGGACAGCAGGATGACCATGAGCCAGCACTGTGCCCTCATGGCCAAGAAGGCCAATGGCATCCTGGAGTGTATTAGAAGGGGGGTGATTAGTAGGTCGCAAGAGGTTCTCCTCCCCCTCTACTCTACCCTGGTGAGACCCCATCTGGAATATTGTGTCCAGTTCTGGGGCCCTCAGTTTAAGAAGGACAGAGAACTGACTGCTTGAGAGAGTCCAGGGCAGGGCTACCAAGATGATTAAAGGAGTGGAGCATCTCCCATACGAGGAAAGACTGAGGGAGTTGGGTCTCTTTAGCTTGGAGAAGAGGAGACTGAGGGGTGACCTTATTAATGTTTATAAATATGTAAAGAGTGAGTGTCAGGAAGAAGGACCCAGGCTCTTCTCAGTGACATCCAATGATAGGACAAGGGGCAATGGATGCAAGCTGGAACATAGGAGATTCCACTAAAATATGAGAAAAAATTTCTTCACAGTGAGAGTGACTGAACACTGGAAGGGGCTGCCCAGGGAGGTTGTGGAGTCTCCTTCTCTGGAGACATTCAAAACTCACCTGGATGCATTCCTGAGTGATCTGATCTAGGTGTTCCTGCTCCGGCAGGGGGATTGGACTAGATGACCTTTCAAGGTCCCTTCCAATCCCTGATATTCTGTGATACTGTGTGATTCAGTGAAATGGAAGGGGCACATTGCAGAAACGTTTTGCTTCACAGACACCTATCCATGAAGATGGACAATCCCTCTTTTGAAGGAGGAACCTTTTTTCTATTAAAATTAATTTGGCTTCAACCTCAAACTATTGGTTCCTTGCCAGAATAAACTGCCTTTCAGGACTTTAGAGTTTCTCCCTGTGAAGAAATAAACAAACTATAATTGTGTCTAATTCATCTTCTCTTTGACAATCTAAATTATAACAAACTCATTAATTATTTCTGTAATCAATTTTAAGATACTTCTGCTTTACTTCTTTTGTTCTTTTCAAGGTCCATTTAAAAATGTGGACATCCATGATGAAGGCACGTATTTTTAATCAAAACTTTCCTGATTGTATGAAAAAGAATCACATTATTCTTTTTGCATCTGAGGCTGTGGCTTGTCTTTTATGACCCAAGAATCTTCATCAGAGTCACTATTTTCCAATTTCTCTTTTCTTCCATTGTTCTGATTTATGTTGCTCATTCCTAAATTCATAACTTTGGGTTTTGTGCAACAAAACCAGTTACATTTTTTTGAGTGGGCACAGCTTATGAAGAATGATCTGTGTAACTGACTCATCATAGTCACGTTTCCTGTTCTGGTAATTTCATGTCACTAATAATGATATTCCTGCAGCAATTTCATATAAATTCTTCTTTTCATCCTGCTATGATAAATACTCTTTACAAAGCAAGAACACAAGCCTTCCATTTTGCTCTTTCCGTCTTCCAGATTTGTCTTCAATTTTTTCTCATGTCCTTATTTCTGCTCTTAACTCCTTTACAGCAGGAAACTGGGAATGACAGAAAAATCAAGTGTTAGAAGACCAGAGAAAGAACAATGTTTAATGAAAACAAGAATAAGGCAGTGCTTATCCCGGCAAACAGGGTCGGTTACAGGATTGAAGGGTACTCATTCTAGTTCTAGCTGATCTTAAGATAGAAGCAGATATTACCAAAAGGAAGGTTAAAAGAAAAGGAGAAGGAGAGTTTTGTTGGAGCTACTAAAAGGAAAAGCTGGGAATGGAAGACTGTCAAATGCTATTTGATAGTTCAGGGATTTACTGTGAGGATTTATACCTCCGCTTCATAAAACAGCCCAATGATATGGTTGCTCAGTGGTCAGCCATGTTGATGCACAGGCATCACATCTCATTGAGATGCATTTGGTGTAGCTAGTTAGGGCCATACATTATGATTACACTTACATTGCAACTGCTACATTGTTCCCAGTCTCCTGTGCCCTTCCTGTAGCCTCATTACACAAAATAAACCACATGGAACGCAGGAAAAGGTAAAAGGGTACTGAAGCAGTGTTTAGGCAAATTTCTTTTCCAAATTCTTATTTTTTTCCCCTTTTTTATTTTTTTAAAGTATTCAGCTCAATTTGAAGGAATTCCTTTTTCAGACATCTCATTACTTTGTGCTCAGTGTTGATAGTTTTTTAAATTGAAAACAAACCCTGATCCTGAACAAATAAAAGAGCTTTAGATCACCACTAGTGATATAAGCCAACAAAGTATTTATTATTTTAAATACATAATAAATTAAACATATAAAGAGGAAGAAAGTTGAAGTCTCCTATACTTTCCCTATGGAAGCCCAAACAGAAAAAGCAAAGGAAGCATGGCTGTCTCCTGTTTCTCTCACTGACAGGAAGACATCCAACTGGAGACTTCAATGCCAAATTGTAGCACAAAGGAACTGTAACTTTTTTCAATGTTTTATTGGACCACCTTCCAATATGTGGGTGGAATAAAACAGATATCTTATTTTAAAATCTTGCTCAATGATAAAGTCTCAGAATTGCCTGACAAACATAGAGGAATTCATGCTCTAGGAAGTGACATTTACTTAGTGGGCATCCTTAGGTAAACTCAGTCACATGCACTACCTACTCCTCCAAAGCTAAGGCATGTGCTTTTCAATGAGGTCCGGAATGATGGTATCAAACATCAAAAAGGGTCCTGAGTTGTCTTTTAGGATGAACCTTTGCAATGCCTCTTCAGCATGTTGTAAGAGTGGAGTAAATAAGTTTGGAGAAAAACAATAGTCATGCCTATGGAATGCATATTCAGTTTTCACTCTTCTGACTTTTAATAACTTGGGGGGTGGGGAAGAATACAAAAACCAGATGCTATGTTTTCACACTGTTAGACCTGTTGAACTCTAATTTTTGACTGTTTACTTTCCTGATAACATTTATTCAGACACAACAGCTGTAGTCATGGAGCCATGGATTCAAATATGCTCCCTTCTGACCTGCCTGTGTTCCTGAATTCNTATGTAGCAAAAATTTCTAGGGCTAATTACTCAATCCATAGATATAGGAAAATCTCGTTAATTTATTCTAAGTAATAAGGTTATCTGGATTCATCTGCTATCGCTCTGTCAGTTTTCCAGAAGCTGTGTTCCTTGCCTTTAATGGCTCCTCAGAGGCGGTGTCTTCTATTTTTCTTTTTCTGTAGAAGACAAGAGAGGTGGAGCTCTTAAAGCAAGC
>VZTM01002841.1:0-17772 GCA_013400555.1 Jacana jacana | reverse complement strand
TCTATTCTACAAGACAGAGGAGTTTTGAAGAGGGGGACACAACAGGAAGAAGAGGTCAAGCATTCCAAGTGACTCTTCTGAAACAATGAGATGGTGACTGTTGAAGTTCTTAAATGAGTGACTGAATCAGAGGAGCTAAAACATACTTTGTGGATGCCAGTAATCACACATACACACACAAACCCTCGAAACTACTTTTAGACAAGATGGACTGTGTCCTTGGAAAGCTTAGGGGTTTAGTCTGATATGCTGGAAGGGAGGTCCATCACTCAGAAATAGGTTGTAGGTTGTAGAATTGGTGTGACAGGAACTTTATGGAGTTCAACAAAGGAAAATGCAAAACTGGGCACCTGGGACAGAATAATACCCTGTTAGGAGAACAGACTGGGCATTGGGAAATGGGAAACAGTTTTGCCGAAAACGACCTGGAGATACTGCTGAACAGCAAGTTAAGGATGACTCAGAAGTGTATTATTGTAATGCAGAAAGTTAACTTCATATTGAACTGTAGACAGCAAGTCAAGGAAAGCAATTGTCTGCCCCATTCAGTATTTGTTTCCATGCACTTGAAGCTTTTGTCCAGTTTTGCCCTTCCTAGCACTAGAGCAATTCCAATGGAGGGTCACCGAGGTGAGGGGCACATGATGTACAAGAAGACACAGAGGCAATCGTGATTCTTCACTTTTAAGAGAAATCTAAGAGTGGATCTTGTTACTGTTTTCTTCTACTTATTGGGTTACAGACAAGCCAGAGACAGACCTTTTGAACATAAACAGTGAAAGTACAAGGGGTAATGGACACAAGATACAACAATGGAAATGCTGAACAGATTTTTTAACACCTTGAAGATGGCCTTAACCTTACAATTGGCCGCCTTCAGACTTCCAAACTATTCTGCTTTACCTGCATTTCTACCACATTTATTCCATGATCTTCCTCTGATAAAAATAAGTACTTTATATTCTGGATATTATTCCTGGTGCTACAGTAAAGAAAACCATCTAATGTTTTCATCCTTCATCATAAATACATGAAGAGCTGTAACTTTCTTTTGAGAACAACTAAGCCCTGATTGATGGCATTAATTTTTTTTCAAAACATAAAAAAAGCAAATGAAGGTTACCCAAAGTACATGGTTAGAAGGAGGTATGTCTGTCATATTTTAGGAAGTTGGTACATAGGAGGGTGAATAGTTCCTAGAACAGGCAACTATTGATTTGTTTCTGGTAACTGCAACAAAAGAAAGGTTCCTAAATAGGGAACTGCCAAATGGTTTCTTGGAAGATAGGACCAGAATATGACTAAATAATTTCTGTAGCTCACAGTCAGAGCTGTGAATCAAAGAGAGTAGGAATAGTGTATAGAAAGCTGTACCTCTGTCTTTCCAATAGTTCAGCCAACTCTGGAACTCTAAATGAGTGCCTCAAATGACCTTTTGTTCACAGGTAAAAGTCTCATAACTTGAGTTCTGCTCAGGAAACAGTAAACCAGAACTTAATACCAGAGCCCTGGCATCCCTAGAGAGGCATGGGAATGTAAAATACAGTAGCACTCAAGACACAAGTAATAATATCTCTTGATTGTCTTCTTTCATGTGAAAATCAAACAGGCCAATAGGTACCGTCACTGTTTCCTCATAGGCAATAAATTAAACTGCTGAAAAATATCTTACATTTCCACCCTTCTTGCCCCCTTCAAAACCTTCCAAAGAACAGTTGCAAAGACTAAACCATTGATGAATGCAGGATGCATCCAGAAAATTCTCCACCTAAATTCACACCACCTCACAGAGATTTACTTTAGAGATAGAATAGGGATGAAAAAATTATTAACAGAAGAATATTTTGTGCCATCTGAATGGGCTTAAGACTTAGTAAACATGAAGTCTGAACACAAATTCACAAAGATTGATGCTTTCAAGGTGTTGACTTCAGTCATTCAATGATATGTCTGTACAGACATAATCAAAGTGTTTACGTGTACAGCCAGAATCGAGCAACTTACTAAGAGGAAGAAACTTTGAAATAACTGAAAGGTTAGCCAATCCATGTTGCAAGAGAGCATAATACGGTTCTGTGTAGTGTGCAAAAGTACACATTCTACCAAAAGTCTCTTTTTTTTTTTTTCTTAAATACAATGGCAAAAATGATGTGATTTTCTTCGTTTGCCCCTCACATTAAAAAAAAAAAAACAAACAAAACCAAAAACCCAGTCAATTAAAGAGAAATTTTTCTCCGGTATTGTTCACAAAAAATTCCTCTCTATCAAAACCCATAAATAATTTTTTTCTCATATTCTCATATATTCAAGTCACTTTATAAATCAATAGTAAAAATAGGTAACCTGGTCAAGGTGCATTTCAGCAATTTCTAGAACTGTCATGCAGCCTGGAAAATACCTTAATGGCAAAAGAGATTTTGCTTCTACTAGATGTAGAATTTAAAGCAGGAATTTTCACAGAAGAAAAGCCATCCACTATTCTCTGGATTTTTAGGTGCTGAGGTATTCTGCATATTTTTTCCCTCTGTATGAATATTGGTAAATTCATACTTTTGGATATATAATAAAAATTTAAAAAAAAGCCACTGATATATAGAGTGGACTCAGATAAATCACAACACTTCTGCAGTATTCTGAAACACAGGACATGCATTCTATTGTCTGCTGGTTTTTGTGACCTCTACACCAGTGGGACCAAATAATTTAATTTCAACACAGGCAACCTCTCACCCTAGCTCTTGTGATACACAGGCCATTTGGGAGGGGGTCCTTTACAGCCCCCCTCTTATCTCCTTTGAAAACACCCGAACCACTCCTCCTTCTCAGCTCTGTCCAGCCATCACTCTGCGCTCAGCCAGGATGCTGGACTCTCCAGAAGGGAAGGCAGCGGGTCAGAGCAGCAGGACACATTGCAGCACCTGTGGCTATTAGTCCACACTCTTCCAAGCTCATAATACAGCCAGCTGTGTTGGAGGTGGTGAAAATGGAGCTCAGCCAACCTGTCACCTTCTGCTGCTGAGCCTGGTTTCAGCAGCCTGGGGACTGAAGGGGTGCATGGCTGTCCCTGCTAATGCCATATTTTTTTCCCCATCTATCCTGTCCTCAAGCCGAGCTTCTATCAATGCATGCTGTGGTGATTATCACTCCTAAATCACAAATCACCAGGAACCCATTTCACCATTAACTCGCTGCATTATTAGGCTCATTTCAGACCATCTGCCTTGTCAGTATACCGGGAGCTGGTAGCAAAGTTGCCAGTGCGGTAAGTAAATTCAAACTGATTTGAATTTTATTTTCTCTGAGCAAACCCATTGCTGAGAGGAATTAGCTGGAATCAACCTGGCAGAACAATGTCTTCCTGTCTCATTGTACACCCTGGTCTATATTTTCAACCTGCACATGCTAATCCTAATCAACTGCTGGGTGCACGTGCTTAAAATACAAGAGATGCTATGTCTGTTTAGACCTATTTCTCTCTGTACTCTCCAGACTCTAATGATTTGGAAGAATTCTAGTAGCAGACCTCATTCCTGTTGCTTTTGAAATGAAGCAAATCAATACAAGGCTCCTTTACATCCCCACAGGATCAGGATTTACCAAGAAAGTGCAATTGACTAGTTCAAATTTTATTAGCCTTGCAAAAATAATAAAAAAAAAATATCCATGCCTTCTTGGATGAAATTATTGGTCTTGTTATGAAATTTAGAAAAAATGCTATTTTTCTGTTTAAATTTATTAACATGCCCCAGTCCCCAAAGCATTCAGACAAGATCAATCAAAACCATTTATGCAAATAAGTTTTAAAATATTTCAGTAGAGTTTTTAGTAACTTTGGTAATACATTTTAGTTACTTGTTTACCTTAATGACAAATTTCTTTTTTCATTAAAAACATACAGATGTTTTTCCAGATTCAATTAGAAAATAACACTACTCCAATCAATTTGACAAGTTTGTCATCAGCTTTTTATTCCAATATTTCAGGGAGTTTTATTTCCCTACTGTCCTGGTTCACCTTTCCTTTGTGGTTCTGTTAAACTGTCTTTATTTCAACTTATTTCTTTTTCTTCCAGTTCTTCCCCCATCCCACCACGGGATGGTGAGGAGTGAGTGAATGTCCATGTGGTTCGTTATTGCTAGCTGGAGCTGAACCACGACACCTACCTATTTAGCATGGTAAAAATAACATATTCTTTTCCAGTTAGGGATACATACTGTGGTGCAATCTTAAAAATACCATTCTGATATCAGCCCTGTCTTCAAAGTCATGACAGGATGACTACAGGTATTGTTTTAATGACATAAGATATTCTGCTATTAATACCACTGTCAGATGTTTACAGAATGTTTCATTTTTGAAATTAATTTTTAATCAACTATTTAATAGGTAGTGTGTGAGAAGCACACAGAGGAAAAAATATCACTGTTCAAGAAACAAATATTTGCAGATTAAGAGACTTCAGCTTGTCTTATGTAGCTGACAGTTTGTTAAGTCTTTGTAGGAAAATTGTAGGCACTGTCAGTGTTTCTCTGAGTAGTGGGTTTGGTCCTTTTTCAGGAAGAGTGACTAAGTGATTAGTAAGAAAATAAGAGCAACGTTTGAGCAGAAAGTTGTTGGGGTTTTTTAAGATAATGACATGTCTTATTGTTAAAGCACTTTTCTCTTGTAAACATTTTCAGCTATTTATTTTATTTTAATGTTTTCTGGCTAATTTTTCCTTCAGCTTTTTCTGTTTTGCTGGTTAGAAAGGAAGGTTGGTTACCATTAATTTGTGTTCTCAATTCTGCAGGTTTTCTGGACTGCGGTTGCGGTTGTTGGAGTGCGTCAGTCTGCCCCTCTGGAGGAGCACACAATTATAACTAGACATTGATGCTGATAAACCAAGCCAATCAGAAATCCAATCTCCAATGAGCATTAGTAAATGTCAACAGATGAAATTTTGGTACACAATCTGAGGTGCCATGTTTTATAAAGGCAGCCCTTTATGTTTAGCATGTTCATCATATAGAATTTTAAACAAGTCCAGAGGAATCTGTCATGAAGGGAAGGAACAGGTTTTAAGAAACCATATTATACACCACAGAGTGACTGTTATTCTAATGGACACCTGGAAGAACATGTGAGAGACAGAGGGAATTTTCTAAGATGTATTTCCACACAGTAAATCTTAGAATCTATAAAAAAATCCAATTAGAAAAGAAACCTAATTAGCTTTATTTAAAATAAAAGAGTAGAGCGTCTCCATGTAATTTTGTGAATAATTAAATTCAGGGCTTAATTATGTTATTTCTTTGCAGTTCCAGTTGCATCCCTCATTAATGTCTAGATTATGGCTAGCTATTAATTGAACAGTAATGAGATGAAAGGCCTCCAGAAGTCCCCTCTGCTAATTCAGGCAGTCATATCACAGTTCTTTTCTGCTGTGAAGTGCCTGTGCTTTGCAAAGAGTCTGTCTGTCTCACTGAGTTCTTGCAGCCTTGAAGAGCTAACTAACTGCAGCCCTAAATTATTTAGACCATTTATTTTCTTTCAGTCTGTAAAAGTCAAGGAGCAATAAACTGTGCCCCAGTATAGGGCTGCAGTACCAGCTGGCTTGCCAAAATTCTGCATTCAGAACCGGAAACCTGGCCCATCACTGAATTCATGGGTCTCTTAAATAAACAGCTGTGTTGTGATTGTCTTACTTCATAGAATCATAGAATTGTCTAGGTTGGAAGGGACCTTCGAGATCATCTTATCCAACCATCAACCTAGCTCTGATAAAAAAACAACCACCCATCACTGAACTATGTTACTGAGCACTATGTCAACTCATCTTTTAAATACCTCCAGAGGTGGTGGCTCAACCACCTCCATGGGCAGCCCATTCCAATGCTTAGTAACTCTTTCAGTGTAAAAATTTTTCCTGATATCCAATCTGAACTTCCCCTGGTGCAACTTGAGGCCATTTCCACTTGGCCCTCTGTGGGAAAGTAACAGAAGATTGGTGAGGAGGATTGTAAGTACGTTCAAGCGACTCACACCTGGAGTGCTGAGAAACACATTTATCATACGACTTGTTTAGTTTTGTATGCTTGTGTATAGAACATCCACACTTAGAAAACATAAGCCTGTGATGGACTCAGGGATGCCTTATCTGGCTGTGTGAGATTTTTGCCCTGTTGTTGACGAAGATCAAAGTGCCGGGGAAAGAGCTACGCCTGCTTGAACCCTTGAAATGCCAGCTAGAGTCAGTTCGGTCTCTCTCTCCTCCACTCGCCAGTCAAAAAGGACTCTGGCTAACAAGGATTCTCTTGCTAATAAGGACTCTCCTGCTCCGTGGTACTTGTGTCCCCTGCTTGTCTGCCTCTGCCTGGGTTCTGCTTCAGAGGTTCCCTGATCCATGAGGTATTGAGATTAAATTTGTGCTTTGTCTTTAATCCATGGTATGTGGTTGTTCCTGCATTCTGCCTGCACTGGCTCACACACCCTCCAGCCAGTGTTTACCCCAGTGGAGAGTACTCCCATCCAAGCCGTGAGCAGCCAGTTTCTCTGGGAGGATACAGTGGGAGACAGTATCAAAGGCCTTAATGAAGTCTGGGTAAACAACATCCACAGCCTTTCCATCATCCACCAAGTGGGCCTGTTTGTCATAGAAGAAGATCAGGTTTGTTAAGCAGGACCTGCCCCTCATGAACCTGTGCTGGCTGGGCCTGGTCACCTGGATGTCCTTCATGAGCTGCATAAAGGCGCTCAGGATGATCTGTTCTATGACTTTCCCAGGCACCAAGGTCAGACTGACAGGCCTGTAGAACTCCAGATTGTCCTTTCGACCCTTCTTGTGAATGGGCGTCACATTTGCTAGATGGTAGTTCTGTATTGTATAATATCTATGTATGTATGTATATAAAATATGTATACATTATATAATATTAATATAATATATTGTTCTATGCATTGATTAACAATTTCCTTATTAAATATGGTTCCTTCTAATTGCTTACTGACACATTAAGTCTGCTTAGAACCAGTTACAACAGGTTTACAATCTCAGCTTTAGTAACATTTCTCAAACACTCAGGATATGTTTATCCCAGCAAACTCTAATTTGTGGAGGATCATTCCTGGGTTCCCAAACACAATTTCCTATATTCTAGGAAGCTTCTGGAATCTAAAAGAAAGCCTTAAATGCAGGGTGCTTCCTGGTACATGTCTCTGGAGATCTACAGAAGAGAGTATGCCTGAAAAAACATCTTCACACTGCCCTCTGTGCATGGAGAGATTTTTTTATACATTAGTGATAAATCTAGTGCAGAAAGTTCTTACTTCTGCCAGCCCCATGGACTGTGCAAGGGTACTAAAGACTATAGAGTTTTATGTCTCCCCTGCCTTTCTTCCCTGTCTTTCTCAGTTATGTCTCTCTCACTCCGTACTGGAGAGGAGCAAATAATGGTTTATAAAATCTTTGATCTTATGGCAAAAGAGGCAAAAAACTTTTTCAATTTCCTGAAAGCCAAAATACAGTCTGACATGACATGAAAACCAGGGGGTTCCCATGTTTTAAAACAAACTAACAACCCTGATTTCTCAGTGACACTTTACACAATTCTATTTCCTTGGAAAATGTTATTTCTACTTAAAAAACAAACAAACAAACCCAATCTTATTTGCTTAAAACCTTCCTGTTTGGAAACTCTACCTTTCTTGGCTGCACTAATCCTTTCCTGCCTCTTTCATATCATGCATTTGGCTGTTAGGATGAAAGATCCATTGACACTAAAATTAATTTCAGATTAGAGCCAAGCTAGCATCAGATGCATTAAACTTTTTTTTTTTTTTTTTAAGGCAAATATAGTGGAGATGCAAATCGTCCTTGGAGAATATTTTTCTGGGCCTGAGTCAGAGCACACATCGAAGCAGAGGCTATGCCAGGAGTTCTCACTCACCCCAGCAAGCTGGCTGTTATGGAAAGTTTGTTGTGATTGGGTTATTAAGGTACTTTAAGTAGGGCTTGTGAATTACAATTCTTGTGCATGGGCCTTTCTCTTTGTATGACAAATCATAGAAGCATTGAATCATTCAGGTTGGAAGAGACCCTTGGTATCATCGAGTCCAACCATCTGCCCCACTTTACAAGTTCTCCCCTACACTATCCCTCAACATCACATCCAATCTACTCCTAAACACAGTCAGGGATGGTGACTCCACCACCTCCCTGGGCAGCCCATTCCACTGACTGACCACTCTTTCTGTGAAAAACTTTTTCCTCATGTCCAGCCTAAACCTACCCTGCTGCAGCTTGCAGCCATTCCCTCTTGTTCTATCACTAATTGCCCGTGAGAAGAGACCAGCACCAACCTCTCTACAATGCCCTTTCAAGCAGTTGTAGAGAGTGATGAGGTCTCCCCTCAGCCTCCTCTTCCACAAACTAAACAGTCCCAGCTCCCTCAATCGTTCCTCGTAAGATTTATTCTCGAGGCCTTTCACCAGTTTCGTTGCCCTCCTCTGCACTTTCTCCAGCACCTTGATATCTCTCTTGTGCTGAGGTGCCCAGAACTGGACACAGTACTCAAGGTGTGGCCTCACCAGTGCTGAGTACAGGGGGACAATCACCTCCCTATGTATTAGCATGATGTTTATCTAATTTTTGGACACATGCTGAGAAAAATTATTTGATATTCTTGAAATAGCACTGAAAATGGAATAAATATAATTGTAGTAGAGGCTGAAAATTGACTGAACTACAAAAGCTGGAAAAAAAGTGCAATAATGGGTCATGTTACTTGAATATTTGTCCCTCTGACATTGGTGACATGTAAGTAGTTTTCTTCATAGTGAGGCCTGAATTTCCTTAATTGGAAGATAAGTCTGAAAAAGAAAATGACATAGCAAAAATGAAACAGCACAATGAAATAATTCTTTTCAGCTGAATTTTTGTTTTCACATTGTTCATACATGGGATCACACATTATAAATAATTATACTATAATATAAATTATGCAATTCTTAAAATTTAACTATTTTCACTTGGTAACAATTTTGCTAAAATATCTCCTCCCCAAAAGTAATTTATTGGTTCTATATTTCAAAAGATGCTGCAAGGAACTGTATGAAAGCTGATATTTCTGTTATAGTACGTGTTGAATGGCAACACTACCTACAGTGTAAATTCTTATAGCTAACCCTGACTGTTACAGATCAAGGCAGTGAAATCTGTGCTTAAAAGCTTGAGAAATCAAGTGTTAAATTAGGTGGTCAGTAGAAGCTAATTTGCTGCTTGCTTCTTATCCAAACAAATGATAGCAGTTCAAGAATCCACAGAATGTACCAGAAATCTTAAAAAGAATGCGTAAATGTCCAAATATTCTATATTCTTTGTGTCCTATATATGTGTGTAAAGAAATGTATGTAAAATAAGGTAACTGAAATGCTAATTAAATGGAGAAAAAGTAAGGTTAACATGTATGATTTGTAGAACAAAAGTACTGATTCACGTATTTTATGCATCAATATTGACTTAAACATTTAGATTAGAAGCAGCAAATCTGTCAGAATGCAAGATTAATATACACCCCCTGTGGGTATATATTAAGGGTAATTCTAGTCCTCTCCATTGCTGAGACTGCTTTTTTCACTTGCTCAGTACAGTGAGCTCAGTACAGTACAAGTTTTGTATGAATTCTCAAATTTAGTTGGTCCTTTCAAAGGAGATGCTATATTTCATAAATTAGGGAGACCCATCAAAATTTACAGTGTTCAATATCACTCTGTGGAAATTCTGCTGAACAATTCCAAATAAAGATTATTTTTAAATGTGAAAAGGGTTTGTTTTTTTTTAATCTTAAAAAAACTCAACAACCCTCAACTTCCACCTCCCCCCCTCAAATATTTCTTCCTTTATTTTAAGGAATTTCTGAAGAAGTATGGCAAAAATCAACATAATTTAATTTATGGATACTAAGAGTTTTTAACTGAGAGTTTTCATTGGCAAGGGCTCTAGTCACACTGCTCAAATCACAGAAGACAAAGGCAAGGACTGGGAGAATGAGGAAATAGTAGGAGAAAACCAGATTCAAGACCATTTAAGGAACCTGAAGATACACAAGTGCATGGGAGCTAATGAGATTAATTTGCAGGTCCTGAGGGAACTGGTGGATGAAATTGCCAAACCACTATCCATCATATTTGAGTTGTAGCAGTCTGACAAAGTTCCCACTGTCTGGAAAAGGGAAAATATAACCCCCATTTTCAAAAAGGGAAAAAAGGAAGACATGGGGAACCACAACTACAAGCCAGTCAGTCTCAACTCTATGCTCAGCAGCATCATGGAGCAGACTGTTCTGGAAACTATGCTAAGGCACACAGAATATAAGGAGAAGGTTGGTGACAGCCAGAATAGGTTCACCAAAGGCAAATCATGCCTGACAAATTTGGTGCCTTTCTATGACAGTATTCCAGGTGGATAAGGAATTGGTTGGATAGTCATGCTCAAAGACTTGTGGTCAATGGCTTGATGTCCAAGTGGAGACCAGTGACAAGTGATGTTTCCCAGAGATCGGTAGAGGGACCAGTGCTGTTTAATACATTTGTCAGCAACATGGACACTGGGATTGCAGATGACACTAAGCTGTGTGGCATGGTCGACATGCTGGAGGGAAAGGATGCCATCTGGAGAGACCTGGGCAGGCTTGAGAGGTGGGCCTGTGCAAACCTCATGAAGTTCTAGTCTAGTGCAGAGGCATTGGAACTGGATGATCTTCAAGGTCCCTTCCAACTCTAAGCTTCGTATGACCCTATGATAAACTGTTTAGCACAGAAAATTCAAGTCAATTCCAAGCTATTTCGCTGTCCTTTCTTGTCCATTTTGTGTAAGTGGTAAGTGCAGAACCTCAGAGGGTGTTGGCCACAGAAAGAAGTCAGACTTACTATCTATTCAGCTGTGAAAATGTTGGAACATACCTTTTCCACATTCTTCTTGCGTAGTCTTTTTAGAGTGAGATTGCAAGCAAAACCATGGAAAAATATTATGTGGGAGGCAAGCAGTACATGATAATAAACAGTGCTGGCAAAAATAAATCTAGTAAACATTTGCTAGACATCCTATTTAACACTACATCATACGGTAATAGAAATGATACCATGCCAAATAGAAGTAGTAAATATTAAGCTAGTATATCAAACATGGAGAAATATCATCTGCTGCAGAATATCTAACAGGATTTCAGATAGATTGTGTAAAAGAGCTGTAAAATAAATTGAAAGAAGACATATGTAAGATTGCAGATTATGTGGCTTGATGGAACATCAAGAACAGGTTAAATGTCCATAAATATAAAATAAGTAATAAGTAATGACATAAATTCAATGTTAAATGGCAAAATGCAAGGCACTATATCTGAGAATGGAAAATATATAGCTTGTATGTAAAAGATAGGAATCTTTATCCTTGACTGGAACAACTCCAAAAATTCTTTAGGAGTCATGAGAGATTAATAACTGAATATAAAATTTTATTGAGGTTCCATATTTAAGAGGAATCATATAATACTTGCATATAGAATTTATCATTGTTATCCATCATTTACTACACCATTGTTAGAAGGTTTGTGCTCTTTCCAATATAGACACTTAAAAGAGCATGGTGAAATCTCTGGATTTGTAAAAGAGTTCTGAATATTGCCAAAATATTCAGAAGGTTGCCTGATGAGAAATTTTAAAGTCAGTCTGTTCAGCAAATAAAAACTTAAGAGAGTAGCTGGCTAGAGTTCCTATACGTGCATATAAGAGAAGTTTAAGGAGGACGGCAGTTGCGTGGGTCCAGCAGACAAACACTAACAACTAAAAAGGGAGAATATTTGGAATAGTGGCATATATGAGTGTTTGTGTGTGTCTGTTTATGAATTATGTTTCTCATTGCAGCCAGTCTGTACATGAAAACATGTATCTTTTTGAAAAAGTTTACAGCCCCTCAAAAGACCCCAGAACAAAATAATAACAAAAAAAACCCCAAAAAACAGCCTTATAAGTTTTTGTAGAAATAAAAATCTTCTTTGTGAGGTGCAGAAGTTTAACTATATGTTCACATATATATATGTCACCTTAAAAATTAATCAGCTAAACCTATTATAATCTAACTGGTATAGAGAAGCAGTTAGATGGTGCTTGCACTCCAAACTACAATAAGTATTAAATATCTAGGTCTCAGGAGTGCATACGTTGATAGCATTCACTTTATTGGAACTCCTCTTCTTCACTGCTCTTCTCTTGTCCTTTTTTAGGAAATGAAGGTGTATCTGTGAACATTCTCATGTGACATAAAATAAGCTTTCATTTGAATCTAAGTTTTCTTTGTTTTCTTTGTTTTGAATTTGAAGGAATAGGCTTATAAAATGGTAGACGTATTATTTGTGGAAGGAATATACAAAATACAGTTGTCTGAAGTCCATTTGACTATCAAAAACAATCAATAAATTAGGAAAAATACAAACAAGGCAAAACCCCGTACAAATACTCTCAGTTTCATGAAAATGTATGATTCTATGAAGATTTTCTTTTTCTATTCCAAGTATAGCAATAACACTTGGTATCTAATATGTGTAAAACAATTTAAAAAAATAATAACAATCTTTCTGAAATCTTTTTTGGCCAGTTCCTACCTTTTCTTGACATCCCATGCTTTCCTTATGGGTACGTAGTTTTTTGTTTGATTCAACTGGAATGTTACATAAAAAACATCCACTCCATTTGTCAGGCAATTTGGAAGACTTCTGTGAGAACTGGAAGATATAAAAATGTACTTTGTTAATGAAGTAAGTTTCCTAGTTACATTCATCTCATGAAATTTATTGTAATGATCACAACCTGATTTTTCAAACCAGTCTAAGATTAACTGAATGTTGAAGGATTTACTCACACTTTTTTTTAGAAAATAGGAAGTTTAGGGCTTTTTGTTACCAATAAGGCTCTAGTCTTCCTCAGTTTTTTATGTTAATGAGCTACCACAAAAACAAGTGCCAAGGTTTAAAAATATTTCAAAAATAACTTAGGCGTCTAGGAAAAATCAATCACAAGAGGATGGTTTGCTTAGGACTGAATTTTAATTTCTTTTTTTTTTTCCCAGTACATTTCAGAGTAAAGTTATTGCTTTCTGAGCAATCTCAGTCTAATTTCAGTTCATCTGAGATGGTGAGACTTAACAGGGAAAGCAATTTTAACAACCCTAATTTTTTCAGACTAAATTGTTGAGGGTAAGTGCTGGTTAAGCCTTATTGCATCACAGACTTCAGTCAATTTATAATCTTTAAGGCATGTTCTTTTGTTCCTGAGACAGAAATGAAAGGAAGAAAGTGTGCTTTCAAGCTTCTACATCAATATAAGAAACCACTTAGCCTTCCTGATTAATCATGACATTCATTTTATTTCTGAGGTACATTTGGATTTGTCTTTCCTGCCGTCAACAACACAAAAAGGGCATGTCTTAACTAGGGAACTAAGTGTACCCTCAGCAAGTTCACTGATACCAAACTAGGAGGCCTGGCTGACACTCCAGAAGGCTGTGCCACTATCCAGCATGACCTGGACAGGCTGAAGACCTGGGCAGAGAAGAACATAATGAGGCTTAACAAGAGTAAGTGTAGGGTGGATCCTGCACCTGGGGAGGAAGAATTCCAGGCACCAATATAGGTTAGGGGTAGACCTGCTGGAAAGCACTTTTGAGGAGAAGGATCCTTGTAGATAGTAAGTTAACCATGAGCCAGCAATGTGCCCTTGTTCCCAAGAAGGCCAGTGGAATCTTGGGCAGCACAGGGAAGCGCGTGGCCAGTAGGTTGAGGGAGGTCATTCTCCCCCTCTACTCTGCACTGGTGGGACCACAGCTGGAATCCTGCATCCATTTCTGGGCTCCCCAGAATTGTATCTCCCCTGTTCAAGAGATACAGCGAACTCCTGGAAAGAGTCCAGTGTAGGGCAACAAAGGTGACGGAGGGATTGGAGCATCTCCATGATGAGAAAAGGCTGAGAGAGCTGCGACTCTTTAGCCTGGAGAAGAAAAAGCTGAAGAGAGACCTTATTAATGCTTATAAGTATCTGAAGGGTTGGTTGAAGGAGGATGGAGCAAGACTCTTTTCAGTGGTTCCCATTGACAGGATGAGGGGCAATAGGCACAAGCTGGAACACAGGAAGTTTCAATCAAATATGAGGAAAAACTTCCTGGTGGATGTGACAGAGCCCTGGCAGAGGCTGCCCAGGGAGGTTGTGGAGTCCCTTTCTCTGGAGACCTTCAAGACCCGCCTGGATGCAGTCCTAAGTGATGTGCTCTGGGCAATCCTGCTTTAGCAGGAAAGTTGGACTAGATGACCTCTAGAGGTCCCTTCCATCTCTGACAATCTTGTGATTCCGTGAGTGAGGAGCAAATAAAACTGGGCAACAGAAACCATCCAGATACCATAGTTAATCCACTCTCATTTAGTCGGGTTTTGGAGCTATGTACTCTTCCTTCCAGATCTTAAGATCTAATACTAACTTGCTTTGTGTACTCAGATAATTTCCAATTTGGTTATCTCTATTTTGTAATGCAGTGATCAGTATGACCACACTAAGAAGAAAATGCTAATTGAAAAAAGCAATGGTTACAATTTTAAGTAGGATCCTGCTGGATGCACATGTTTCAACTGACTGTAATGGTTTTAGACATCTCATTATCAGTAGCTTGTGCAGAGCATGCTCTCTCATTAATCTGAAACATGACCGCTGGTTTATTGAAAAGTCACCAAGTGTCTGAAATCAACTGGAAGGGATGTGTTTTGAGGGTACGTAGACTTAATTAAGCACCAGTTCTTTTATACAATATTTCTTGTCCCATTGAACAGCAACTGTAGGGTCATTTAAATGATCATCAAGATTCACTTATGAATGTCAAAAAATTCCAAAGTGTAGCAATATTAAAAATACTAAAAGCATAATCCTGTCACTGTGGTGCTCAAAGACATTGGCCCATTCAAAATACTGCTGTAATTTAAGCTTGGCTTTTGGTGCAAATTGAAACAAGCTAGAATGTGAATATCAGTCCTTCTTTGACCTCAGAAAGGCTTTTCAAGGCACCCAGAGCTGCTGAAGCTTGATATTCCTTGGTGATAAACAGAGTGAAAGAAAATACACAGTTTTTAATATGGTTTCTGTGCTGAAACATCGCAGAATGATTTATAAGTGAATTTGTGTTTGTTCTGCAATAAAAAAAAAATAAAAAATCCTATCTAATATATGACCAGACAAAAAGGCTGACAAGACAAGAATATTATCTGCATCACAGAGGGTAAATGAACATTTTATAAAAATTTGTGGCAAATCCAAATATTACTTTCTTCAGGATATGTCTTGGTTAGGATTAATAGAACCGTTTTTTGTGTTAGCCCTTGTGGCTAAGCTTGTTTGGAGCTAAGGCTACTAAGAACCTCTCTTCATGGCAGCAGAAAAGAATAGGCAGTACACTTGGTAATTTGACTGGTTATTAGAAGTAGAAACAGAATCAATATTCTGCTTTCTCGCAGCAAATAGATAGCAGTGGGTTAACTATCTACCCAGAATGAGATTTAGTTATAGATGATACAGATTATTTACATGATAGACGTTATATACTTGATGGCATATGATATACTTGATACAGATGACAGATGTAGAATGAGTGAAACCAAAACATTTCTAGAATTAATTTTATTTTCATAAAAATGTGCAAGACTGAATGCTAAACAAAAGGAGAACAACAAAACCCCCCTAAGAAGTATTTTTTTGCTTTTTGCTTTTTTTTTTTCCAACAAAGTCATGTTGACTTTTCCTTCTGAAATTACTTTGTTTACATATTCCATTTTGGTTTGTTCCTTTGAAAACACTTGGAAACCAAAGGAACATGTGATTTACAATCAAGTAAAACATTTTATTTCCTTAGAGTTCTTTTCTAGAATGATACTTCTATGCTGAGACAGCTGGATCTCTTATCAGTAGCTATATGTAAGGAGTCATAACTTTAAATAAAGATTTTCCAGGAGGTTTTCCTCATCTCTCTTTATTTTTTTTTAAATTTATTTTATTTTTATTATGATTCATTGTCCTTCTTGAACAGAAATAAAGGAGAATAATAATAAGAATGACCAGTGACTCTACCAAGCAAATGGATCAGACAGAAAGAGATGTCTAGAATCTTTGAACCCTATCAAATGCTTTGAAAAGGGAATATTTATTCTTCACTTACTCAAAATGTTTAAAAGGCTGGTATCGGTTAATTACCTTGTTTTTCAGATATTAAATAACTGTCACAAGGGAGGAAATTAAACTAATTTAATCTGACTCCCATTGTCTGGTATTATCAAGATTAGGCCAGGGAGGCTTTATCCTGAATGCTGCCATTGCTGGCAGCTCAGGTACAGCAGGGACTGGCAGGAGCATCCACTTATCTCATGGTTTTCCCTCTGGCTGGGTCCAGCACTGACAAACTGATGCTCTCAACTCTGCAAGTCTTTAACTGATTTGATTTCCCAATAGCAAGATAATTCTCCAGTGCATATCTCAAGCCTATTTCAATTCATTTTATGCAACTCAGTTTTACCTGGAAATTGGCAACTGCAATTAATAACTTCACTTATTCCACAGTAAATTCAGTTAGTAGCCTTTTTTTTTTTTTCCCTTTGGGGCAGGAGCAGGAAAGGGAGTCAGTATTTTTTTCTTTGCATTGTCTTAGATGAAGGATGTCCCTTGTATTGCAGATCTTGATTATTTTCAACACTGTGGTTTTTAATTCTATAAATAAGAATGATCCAATTTTAGTTTATTGAGCTGAGAAGGTAACCTCAGTGGCATAGACCATGTGGTGATGAATTCAGCAGGTGCTTTTTTAATGTGCAAGCCTTTTACTTCCTTTAGAGGAGGTAAAGACTCTATTATCTTCCAACAACTCTAACACTGAACTTCAAAAATTCTTCTGTGTACCTGCTTTGTAAGATCCAGCATATAAGGTCAAAAATTTCTGTGCTAAGTTAAATTCTCTGGAAAGATACTATCACTTTAATATTTCTTTTTAGTGGAGAAATGTAAATGAATCCAAGATTGCATCCTGACAGCAAGAAAGAAATGGGCCACACAAGCTATAATGCAACACCCAGGCTCCTGAAAGGGAGATGCCAAGTGTATAAAGTGATCCTAGACAGGCACTGGTCTCTCATAATGTTAAGGTAAGAAAGAACTTCTCTTTTGCAAACAGATTGTATGTAAACCATCAGCTGATTAACTAATCCTGGGCATTATGAGTAAGCTTTAAGATCAAAGCATTAATCTTACACTTTGACAAATCAGCTCCACCTACTTACAAGGCCACTTAGGAAGTTTGCACACTGCTTATATCAAAGCCCAGAACTCATGCTGCCAATCTATCAAGGAAATTGCTGTTTATAATTCTAAAGCACACAGAACAATCAAGAAGGTGTTGACCCTAAATCCCAGTATTGCTGTAACTGCAGTGCCTCTTCTACATATCTGAGACTGCTTTCATATCTTGGGGGGAAGTAACCACTTGGTCCTGTAGCGTGGACCAGACTGACCAAACTGTCCACCAGTCATTCTGCTGCTCAGTTAATTCTACAGTGTGCTCTAAGCCTTATTGCATCTCTACAGTGTTGATATATAAATTGACTGCTATTAAACATATGTATGCTACACTCATACAATTCACGCTAGCAAACAGATGGGAAAAGTATTGCATGTATAGGCCTATCCTAGATTAAATCTTTCTTTTCTTTTCTTTTCTTT